>JABUQX010043031.1:0-5000 GCA_015478945.1 Trachelipus rathkii
TGGTTATATATTGCGAAAAAACAAACTTGTATATTCATGGAACTACAGGTAATAAAATATAGTACATATCAGGAATGAGCTTACTTATATTGAAGTATACACTCAGTATATATTAGCGTACAATGAACATTAGTTAATAGATAGTCAACTATATAGTATAGCTTAAATATGTAAATAATGAATGACATAATACATATATAAGTAGCTGAGATATGTTATAAATAGCGGAGAGAGATTTATTTTAGAATTAATCTATGTTAAGCTACTATTGGAAAGTAGCCTGGAAACATGGAAAGTCTTAGCTCCATGACTATAACTATAGCATATAAGTAGTCACTGAGGTATATATATATATTACTAATATAATGAATAATCAGATAAAAATCATAACACTCACATATATATAGATATAATATATATATATATATATATAATATATATACTATATATTTATTATATATACTATATGAGTATATATATATATAATATCTATATAATATATATATATATATATTATATATATAGAGTAAATATTAATATATTTTATATAAAATAAATAATATATATAATAAATAGTATAAATATATAATATATATATATATATATATATAATATAATATATAATATAATATATATATTTATATATATATATATATGTTATATTATATAATATATATATAATTATAATATATATTATAATATATATATATATATCTTTCTTTCTTTCTTTATCTTCGCTTTTTGCCCCAGACTGGGGGTAAGGTGCGTATATGCATCGGAAAAGAAAAAGCAGTAGAAGAATATTGACAAAAGTCGAAGGGCATGCCCAGTCTTACGCCCCCCTCCTTACCATAAATTAGTGAGAACTCGTCACAGACAGAAAATCCACCCTAGAGCTTAATGGGACCGCGACGGACCCTCACTATGGTAATCGTCAGTGTAGGGTCATCCCTTTGGCCCAGGTGGGCGCACAACCAATACCCCATACAAAACCCCGCCATTCCCTCCTATCATGCACCTTTATTCTCGCCTCTGACAAACTCACTTCTCTCCTTTAGACATTCGTTCACCGACTCATTCCACTTTCGCTTCGGTCTCCCCCAGCCGGTCGGTTACCAACACCCTCTCCACTATACATCGCTTAAGCCCAAACAAGGATATCATTCTCCTCTTCCGTAGGGGGTGGGAGCTTTAGTTTTGCTTAATCATGTACATACTGGAATTGATTTTCAATTATCTTCTACCCAAATAAAGGAAAGTTTATGGCCTGAAGGTGCTTTACCACTCGTTGTGTTAACTGACAAGGAGTTTCCTAGACCAACTAAACAATTGACAAGAACCTTCTTTCCAACATTGAAAAGAAATTCTAGAAAGCGCATGCATTGAGATCTGGTGGGGAGGAATATAATATGTTATTGAAAGAACAACCCACTAATGTTAGACAAACCCTGAGTAAAAAAAAAAAATAACAGCCCCTTGCAAGTAGGTTTCATCCGGAACGTCGCATAGGAACGGAATAACTTGTGACTTTAAAGGTCCAGAGATCACTTACACTATTTACTACTTAGATTTTTTTTTGGCTTTTCATCAGCCACTATAACACATATGGAAAAGGAAACAATTAACATAGTAACTGCTAACCACGTCATTCTTTCTCTCTACACTTATCTTCCTCTCCATGTGACCTCTTTGAGGATATCTTATACGTCCATCTTCTTACAACTCCTCCAATGTTCGATTCCATCTCACTTTCAACACCGTCAGTTATTTTCCAAATAACTAGTGGGGAGGTATGTAAGGATTCAAAAATCCTTCCCACTAAATATGTATTATATGCTTATTTGTTTTTCCTTTTTACAGCAATCTCCAATGATGTAATGCACGGCGCATTTTTCTAAGTTAACATTTTTCTTTCATATGGTAAGAATTGCTGTCTTGGTAGGATTTAAACCAAATGTATTTTAATTTCAAATGGAGCAAATATTGTTTTTTATATTTATGCCTTTCAATGGATACGTGAGTAGAAACTCTTTATAATTTTTATAGATCTCTTGTCATCTTGACTGTTCTAATGTGTTTAATGCTGTTGGCATCTCCTACTTCTCCATAAGAAGTCCTCAGCATCGACTGAGGTATGAGTACATTCAATTTTTTTAACCTTACATGACATATACTATTATACATGAATATTAACGTAAGCTTACATTGATCTTTTAGTAATTATCTTAAAATCTTTTTCAATTAGGACCCGGGTGGGGATCCTACTGACAATTACCAAACCTCAACTTGCATTTGTAATCCGGTTGTTGGACCTAATTCTCACATCTTCTCAATCTTGCAATTAAACCGGTTGTGGGACCTAATTACCACATCTACAAAATCTTGCAATTTAACCCCAAACTGGGTCAGTGGACCCTCTACACACGACTTTCAAACAAAACTGGTTCAAGAACCCTTTTTCTACTTTATCAATTTTAATATATGGATGCAGATCCTTTATAATTTGTCAAACTGAATTAAGGATTCTAATCCTCTCTAATCAAAAACCTTTGATAACTTTTTAGATGAATTGTATGTTTAACAATCTAGAAATCATCTAAATTGAAATTAAAAATTGATCAAGTGTTCTTGCTAACTTAACTTAAATTACAATACAATTGGGAAAAGTGAACTTTGAAATTCGTTAAAAATTAACCTTTTAAAAATACTTTTTCGAAAGAGCCGAGACTCTGTGTAGTGAGTGTTTTAAAATTAAATATAAACATTGTCAATTAACTTTCACAAACATTGAGTGTTTTAAATTTAAAAACAATTGTGGTACAATACCACTTACGAATTAAAAATAAAACTTTAAAAGTCAAATTAAAATCACTATATTTAGGTTTAAGTTTTTTTAAATTCTTGTAAATTTAATTATAATTATTTTTCTTATGTATATTTCTACTGATGTACATTAGTAAATAGTACCCAACGTACGTACTACTTTAAAAGAAAAATTATTATTCCCCAGTACTTTTTGTACCTGTCACAACTCCAAATAAAATAAATTCCCCAGTACTTTCTGTACCTCTCACCACTCAAAAGAAAATAAATTCCCTAGTAATTTCTGTACCGCCCACTCAAAATTAAAAATAAAAGATTCTGTACATGAACTTAATCAAAAAATATTCCTCAAGCATGCACAGGTGATGATATTAGTATATGTATATGGGTGCATATACATTTTTTATACCACTCACTTTATGTCTAAGATATTTAATTACCTTAAAGCATTCAATAAACTTTCTACTCTTATTTTATATTATCCCCTTTTAAATTATCTTAAATCAAACTTTACAAAACTTGCAACTTTTAAAACAATACATTTATGGTAGAAATAAAAGGTAATTTAAGTTCTGCTTTATTGCTTTTGCTTGACTTGTTATGTGTTATCTGTGCATCCTTTAATCTCCCTTTTCATACTTTTCATATCCTGCATTTGTCCTCGTGCATGAGTTTCATCACCTGTTTCTTTCAAGCTTATCAACCTCTCCATTTTATCAAAATCATCAATCTCCACATTACAAGTAAACAGAAAGAGAGGAAGCATTCAAGGGTCGAATGGTATGGCAACGTTTTTTTAGGCCACGATGGTGTCCCTACGGCCTTAACTTAAACAGTAAGTTTTTATCATACTCCATTCTCAATCTCAACTTTCAAATCTTTTTAATATATATATATATATATATATATATATATATATATTATATATAATATATATATATATATATGTCTATATATTTATATATATATATTATATATAATATATTATATATATTATATAATATATATTATTATAATATATATATATACATATATATATATATATATATATTGTGGGGAATTTGAGGCAATTTAAAGGTTATTATTATTATTATTACGTATTGTTTTCATTGGGATTTTTACTGGTTTTCATAAAGTTTTTTTTTTTTTTAAACATAAAGAGTAGGCTGTAATTGATAGCGAGAACCATGAAGAGAGGGAGGGATGTGTTTGCCTTCACTAAAAGAACAAGAGCGCTGAGAGTAAGCAAAGTGAAGAAATAAAAGCAGTAGAGATGAACCGTGAGAAGTCAAGTTTCCACTCCTCTGGGTAAGTGTGAAACTATTGGACGCATTTTATTTATGAGTTAGGTTAGACAATGGGGTTTAATGAGTGTACTTGTCTGTTTGCAGGTGGAACTTATCCTGCACTTCTGAAACTATTAGGGGACTTCGCGGAAACTATTGCGGGACTTCTCGGAAACTATTCCGGGATTTTTCAGAAATTATTCCGGGACTTATCTGAAACTTATTCGGGACTCTTGCAGACCATTGAAGAGCCTTTTCAAGAGTCGTCCTAATTATTGGAAGAACGAGTGCGTGCATTAGCGCCTAACTTTCGCGGAAACTGCCCGCGGAATTGGAAGCATTCTTAATTCATCCCACAACTGGGCAATGAGAGTGCAGTGGAGTTAGTAAACGCCTGCCCATTATAAAAAGGGGAACCCGGCAAATATCGCAGTGGGTCGTCGCACCAGGGGAATTGGGGCGCCTTGGGTGGGCATTGCAAGGGTATCACTGGCACTCCCATCTTCCTTGTTTGTAACACTTGTTTATTGTTTTTTTAAACGCTTGATTCCCCGCACTTTAGCGGCTCTTATTGCAAAGTTAACGTGTTGTACTAAGTTTAAATTATAGTCTTAAATTGTGTTGGTCTCTTATTTGATCCCGGTATTGTCGAGGTCTGGTTATAAGAAAAGTTGTTATAGTTGGCAACAAGGATCGTCTGTTTTTAACGACTGTACCGTGTTAGTTAAGACTATCCCGGCGTCCACCGCTGTGAGAGCCATTAATAAAGGTTGCCCTTGCCAGGGAGACAGGCACGGCCGGCCGAGTGCTTTCACTGAGTCAGTGACCTCGGTCCGAGCGTTAAATCTGCTGGGGGCATCCCCGAGAGGTTGCCCAGGCAAACAGGCGCGC
>JABUQX010043031.1:10000-15545 GCA_015478945.1 Trachelipus rathkii
TTTTAGACCCCTTTTTTTTTTTTACGAAAAAAGAACCATATAGCATGTTGTTAGAAGCTATAGCGCATATACATGCACAGTTTCAATTAATTTGGAAGTGGGCTATTTTTATCATACAAGTGGGCTATATTTGAGGTTCACTTTGAAAGGTATGTGTGTGTTGAAGGGTTGCATAAAATTTGATGAAATTTGCTGTGGGATGAGATGAAAGATGGGACTAACATAATTTAATTAAATATTAACATAATTTACAGAGTTCTTAATGCAGCATTGGCTGCAAAAGTCCCCAAAATTCACTCCAAGTCCCTTTAAATTGTGTGAAAATTCTGAAAATTTTCAAAAATTTCCCAAAATTCAAAAAATCAACTTCGAACAATTATAACACCTTTTTTCACTCATACTCGATGGGATTAATAGGTGCACCAAATTTTTTGGTTCTACGCCTCATATATACGGAGATACAGAGTGGGCTATTTTTACGTAACCAAAACAGGCGGGTTACATTTAGGTAACAGTACTGATATTAATATATAGTATATATATACTATATATATTATATATATATAGTATATATATATATATATATTATATATATATATATATATATATATAATATTATATAAGTTGACATGCGTGATGATAAGATCATTTGAGTATTGTATTTACGTTATTCCTTCTAAACGTCAGGTAGGAAAGATGTAAACTAAGACTAATATCTTCAGTAAAATTCTTGGTCTAGCCGTATCGAGATTCCTCTAAGTTTGCAACTGCAGATTGAGAAAGCATTGCTCTAAAAGCCTGATTTATATTTAAACGTAAGGGACTTTCAAAGATGTTGACAGAAGACCTAATGCTGGAGATAGATAATAGATTTCAAAATCTGCAAAATTAACTTTTCTAGATCCTAGATACAAAACCAAATTTCTTGAACCATGTGTTGTTTCACAAAGGGTTAAATTTTATTTAGTATGCTATGTATGAATGCAGCTAGCCAGAATTCCACCAGCCATAAAAGGAAACAGACACACGATTTACTATCTGTTTAGCAAAACCATTGCAGAATCCATGAACGTTCTTTTGGCTTCTTAGCAGCGATGAAGAGTCTTGTTCAAAGGTGTCAAAGGACAACTCTTGTCATTGATCGACAGATTATCAAAACCTTAGGAATTAATAACAGATCCATTTGGTTTGTATGGCGTGATACATTGTAAAAGTTTCAAAACATCTTGCAGAACATCTGCAGGGCAATACTTAAGCATGGCCCTTCAACAAGTGCAGCTAGTGAGTGTCTTTCAGAGATGCAGATCTCATTTACGAAGAAAAGAGAAGCAAACTCTCCCTTTAAAGGGCTCAGAGGCTTTAGTTTTTTTTAACATTATTTGAGAATTATTAATTTCAAGTGTTATTCTACATATAAACTTTTTTTCAAATGGGTTGAGGCTGGGGAAAGAGATTGGTGGGGTGCAAAAAGAGTTGGGTCCATATCTCGTAATCTGGTAAGCCACAGGTATATATATATATATATATATATATATATATATATATATATATATATATATATATATATATATACTATATATATATTGTTATTATATATATATATATATATATATATATATATATATATGTGAGAGCAGGATTCCCTACTCTCACTATAACTCTGTATAACTGATATATATATACACCTGCACACCAAACTCTGATGTTGTTTATTGTATAAGAAAAATCTCTTAATGACTCTTTTGTGTTAAACTTTCAACAATGTAAAAGTGAGTCATAGTTATAATGCCCAAGGGAGTGCCGAGGAGGAGGAAATTTCAAGGGAAGAGGTCAGTTAGATACCCACGTTAAAAGAAGAGGGTGTGTTAAAGAACCGGTGCTGACAAAGCCAGAGAATTAGGTTTTAACTGAATAATATATATGATATTAAACTCTTAGAAATCTTGTCATAAACATTGAATCAAGTGTTAATTAATTTGAACCCTAAACTACGGAAGAAAGGGTTTAAATGTCTTTATACGACAATTGAATCATTATTAATTATTAACAGACTATTGTGTTAACCAATTGCTGGATATGCACCATTAATCATTTATAAACATTGATGTCATTTTACCCATTTAATTTAAATAATATTAAGAAATAAACATAATAAGTAATTACTCTTTTTTTATCCACTGTGCCTAACTCTCCATAGTTTAGTACAAGAAATAGTGACCCTTAGAGTGACAAACGAAGAAACGAATATCTAATATACAAACGTGAAGTGAAAACAAACACAAGAAAAAATAAAAATTTAAACAGTGAAGTGAAAAAAAAAGGTGCCGGTCAAAACACAAACACACACACACAAACACAAAAAAAAAGGGTTCAAATTCCCCGAAGAGTAGTGAAATAAAATAGCTATAGGCATAAAATTTTCCCCTAAAGAAGGCAAAAGAAAAAAATATCAAATCCCAAATCCCCGAGAAGAAGAAAAGACCGCTAAAAATGCCCATCCAAAAAAGAAAATCTCCTGCGGTTCAAACCAAAAGAACAAACATGGCTATTGTTATTCGATCTCGAACAGTGAGACTCCATCAACCTCCCCCAGAAGGGGTAAATGAAGAAGATGACTCGTCGCAGTACGAAACGGAATCTGAAAGCGAAAGCCAAGAAGAACACGGGAGTGGCTAAACGATTGAGGAGTCATCTTTCCCGCACTTTCTTAGGGAAAAAGAAAGGGAGGAAGAGTCTCCCCCTCAATGCTATCCCCCACTTCAACGAATTTGATGCTCTAGAGTGGATCTGGCAAACGACCATGATTTTTAACCTTAATGAAATCACCGATCCGAGAGAGAGAGTCAGACTGTTGGCATCAAAACTACCAAGCAAAATTACAAATTCGTTGAAACTTCCCCTGAAGGACGATTGTTACGCCACATTGGTGAAGATAATATAGAAACTCTACTCACCATCACTGAGAACACAAATAGAAGAAGTTTTTCAGTCTGGAATGAGAGGGAGAGCTTCCCTCCGACTATGTAATTAGGATAAAGGAAATGCTCGGACTATCTAGCTTTGACTTAATAACGGATAACGATGCTAAGTTTATTAGAGAACTCTTTCTATTACGATTGCCTCAGCAGCTACAGATCTCCCTCATGACGACGGAAAAGAACCATGATTTCGATGAATTAGTAGAAATCGCCGATGACATTTTTAATAAGTTCTTCCTCCAAAACGGTGTTTACCAACCCCCCGGAGGGGGAGAACCGAGTGGCAACCTGTAAACGCCGTCCGACCAGAAGAAGAGAAAGTCACCAAGCAGAGTAGAGAGTCTTCCACTCAAGAGAGGGAAATAAGTCGGCTGAAGAAATGAGATCACTCGCCAAGAGCGTAATAGAACTCGCGAAGACGCTGTGTGAGAATTCAAAAAATTCCCCCACCTCCAGCAATAATCAAGATTCGAGAGGGAGAAGCTTCAACCGATCAACATATAGCAACGTGGCAACAGAAGCAAGCACCGAGGGGCTTTGTAGGTTCCACAGACGATTCTTACATAAATCGTTCCGATGTGAAGGTCGATATTGTGCAATGTACCCCTTAATCTCACAACCCCCGGCGACTCCCCCACCTCCACAACAGAATTCCAACATTACAAAACAGGGAAACAGAGAGGCTGGCCTGTGAGGCGACTCATGGGCCAAATGGGGGTTTAATGTGAGAAGTATATACACACATATATGTGTAAGTGGAGTGACCGGCAATCGTTCTCTGCTTGAAATAAAATAAACAAATGTTAATAACATCGGTGAATAAAAATAGGTTTTTAAGAAAGCAGTTATGGGTTATATATAATCAATAATAATTTGCATTAGCATAGTTAAAGGCAAAATGAGGGTTGAGTAAAATTTGGGATTTAACAGGAATGTCGTAGTTACAGGAATAGAGAAATTAGAAATAAAAGAATATTTAAACAAAATACGAAAAATTATTTGCCAGGAAAATGGAAAATAGAAATAAGAAAGAAATCAGAGGAGAGAGTACAAGAGTGGGAATATTTTAAGGAAATATAATAAGTGGATGAGTATGTTAATCTTAATGGCATGAAATATATATATAGGCATTTTAGTAATAATGGTAACTATGATGATCGTGGGTATAATGGAAATGTTTAATTTTATTAATAGATAAGAATGGAATAGGGATATTACTTGTAAAATGATCAGAGACAGGAGAGAATTATTAACAATGAATCTGAAAGCGAAAGTCCTAATAACGAGGTTGTAATTCGAATGGCAGGAAGGGGGATTCCTAGTGAGTCAACCTCTCCCCCACAGGAGTCACTTATCAAAGAGTCAGCAGGGGTAGAGTCCTCTTTAACTTTTAATTGTAACTCAATGCATGATGAGATTAATAACGATAATAACAATAATAATAATAATGATTGGAGAACTAGGAATGATAGCCATAGTGATGGCGATATAGGTTTTGTAAATTTTTATAATTATATTGAAAATAATAACAACTGTGATACTCTTGAAGCAGAGAGCATGCAATCTTATGAGTCGCTGTCTCCCCAAACGGAGTCAACCTGTTCCCCCACCCCAGCTATTGGGGAGGAGGCAGGAGTGGATATGACTCGAACTCGTGACTCCTTGTTTATTAATAAAAATAATGATAAAAATGAACTTGTTAATAATGAAGGGGGCGAAACCCCCTTCCTGAAAATGAATTGTATTAGTTTTAGGGATGAAGGAGTTTTTCCTCCTTCCGATGAGTTTAAAGAATCGTTAAGGATTTAAGAAATATTGCATGTGACTTATCTGGTAATACTGTAGTGGGAGTTTCTGGCATGCCTTTCCTCAAAAATTATGGGTTCACCATCGACTTTAAATGCCATTATTTATTAGACCCAAAGACGAAACGTAGTATTTCTCTCAGTAATGAAGCTTTTGACTTTTCGATGCATGTACGAAACTATTTTTCCGCTAACCGCAGTTTCCTTAAATATACCCCTTTGCAAATATGAATTAGTTAACGACTTAATTAGGAAATACCAAGTCTTATTCCTAAATCCATATGAAGCACCTAATTTAAATTTAAAAATGAACAGCTCACTAGATGGCGTTTTATATGTGCAAAGTATAGAAAAGAGAAGGGCGGGGCTTATTTCGACAGCTGTGGAAATGACTTTGTTACACCTTCACAACTTGGTAGTGACGAAGGGGGAGGGGGAGGGGGAGGTAAATATTGTACTATTGAGCGGGGGGTGAAGATTGTAATATTGAGAGGGAGGAAGGAGAGAGTGAAGCCTGCCCTTTAAAAGAAGCAATTTTATGCCAGTTGGCGGAAAATTATCCATACCATGTTGAAGTCAGCGGCACGCCAATACAGTTAAAGAGCAGAGGCATAGCCCCACATCTTTTTGGGGGAGCCAAGGAGGAAATTAATAAGTTGCTAGAATCAGGGGTCATTTCACGGGGGAAAAGCGATTGGGGTTTTCCGGCTAGCTTCTTGCCAAAATCTGATGGCAGAATTCGTTTGGTCGTGGATCTGCGGC
>JABUQX010043032.1:0-2500 GCA_015478945.1 Trachelipus rathkii
ATTTGAATCCCTAGGAGTGATTCTTCTACTATGACAAGTCTCACTTAAGTTCAACACTTGCACATATTCTTTAAAACTTTCTGTTTCTAAAGTTTTAAAGAACCCTACCCCCAGTCTTTGGGAAAGAAGGTAGGTGATGATGACGACATGATGATGATGATGATGATATTAATAATGATGATGATGATGAATAATGATAATAATAATAAAATATAATATATATATATATATATATATATATATATATATATATATATATATATATATATATATATATATAATATATATAATATATAATAATATATATAATATATATATATATATATATATTAGATCAACGGAAAAGAAATGCCTCCTGACAAGTACAAGGAAAGTATCAAGAATTACTATGGAAAAACGATAATGGTAGTATACAAAATAATAGGTGGCTATCATGTCAAGTTTGAATACGCCTTCTCAACATATATGACGTCATCAGAAACAAAAATCGTTCCGCTAGGGGGACAAGTTACAAATAGGGTGCAAGGATTGTGCGGGGATTTCGACGGACATAAGAATTTTGACAAAACAGGACCTAAAAATTGTGTGTACACAGATGATCAGCTTTTTAGGTATTCTTGGACGACTCCTGAAGGTGATGGATGTGATCATGACAAAGAGGAACAGATGCAAGTTCAAGTTCATAATTATCAAAAAAATTGCCCAAAAAGGCCATTTTTGATTTCAAAATTGGACTCCACTCATATTTATCGTAAGAATTATAATTTACATTTTAAAAAAAAATAATAATAATAATAATAATAATAATAATAATAATAATAATAATAATAATAATAATAATAATAATAATAATAATAATAATAATAATAATAATAATATAATAAAATAATTAATATAATAATATAATATATATAATTAATAATAAAATAATAATAATAATAATAATAATAATAATAATAATAATAATAATAATAATAATAATCCTTATTATGAAAGCCAGAGCGAACTGATGATGAATGCTTCAAGAGTTATTTTACCCAGAAAAAAAAGTGCTTTCCAATCTCTTATCAATGTTCCAGGAAGCTAGAAAATTATGAGCCAGACTAATATGGTTAAGGATGCCGACCTTTGATATATATATAATATAATATATAATATGATATATATATACTATAGTGAAAAAAAAAAAACAGATAAAAAAATATATATAATATATATAATATATATATATATATATATATATAAGGCCAAACTAAAGAAGTTACCGCATGATATCTCGAAAACTAACATAGGTACAAGAAAACTAATAACATATTTATAAATCAGTATATGAAATATGAAAAGAAAAAAATATATTTTTTTTTTATCCAAAACTACGATAGGTAGAAAATAACTAATAACATATATGGGAATCAGCGTTTATAAATATTTTTTAGGTGCTCGACCGACGGTGTGGGACAGAAAGAGAGGACGTTTCCATAACCCCATAGGAAGCGTAGGAACCCCGCGACACCCAAATACCAAAGAGCGGAGAGGAGTTCCGGTGAGACACCTCCCCGGTAGAGTGGGAATAGTCCAACCCCGCGGTAACCCAGGTAGGCGAGAATTGAGACCCCGACTCTTTGCCATCTTGCGGTTTACCCTTGGTTTTATCCTAATTTTTAAAAACAAAATCTTTTTTCATGCATGTTTAATGCGCTAATCGAATTATGTTATTAGTACATGTATATATCTTGTGTTGGAGATTAATTAAAAAAAAACAAAAAAAAGTAAAAAAATTTTTTTCATTCTCCATACAAATTTCATACGCTGATCCATATATGTTATCAGGTTTTTTGTACCTTAGAGATATCATGTGATTGCGGAAGCGTAACTTCTAGTTCCACATATATAATTATATATATTATATAATATATGCTATTTATAACTGTATCATTTAATATATACATATATCATATTATATTTATATAGTTTCATTATATATAAATATTATATACTAATATATATATATATATTATAAATACATAAATTTAAATATATATATATATAATATATAAATAAATATAATAATATATAAATATATTATATAGTCATTGAAAATTTTCATTCGATTATTTCTTAACATATTTATAGCATCTTTGCTTGGCATTAAATGCTATCATCATATAAAGAGAAAATGGAAGTGGATTAATTTGATTCATAACATTACTGAACGCTATTTGAATTGCTGAGGTATACTTTAGGCACCGGTAGTGCCGGAAGCCCGCTGCCGTCTGTCCGTTACATGGTGTGGACAAATAAATAACCGGTGGTCCTACTCGCTACGGTATTCGTTTATAAAAAAAAAAAAAAAAGTGTGATGGCGTCTACCTTCACTCTACAAACTTTACGTAGATACATCAAATTAAAACGAATAAATTGCCTATAGCTTTACTTATTTTATAAGGCTTAGTGTGAAGCCCAAAAATAATATAGGAATTTCTTTTTACTTTTTTTAGTT
>JABUQX010043032.1:5000-35000 GCA_015478945.1 Trachelipus rathkii
ATAAACCAAATTCCTTTTAAGATGAAATCCTCTGTATCAATCAACTAAGAGAATGACTATAGATAGATGTTAAGGAAAAACTGAATAATTTAAAGGACGACGTCTAAGTCAGAGTAGTAAGAGGGTTAGGACGGATACGTTGTCACTACCTAAGACTTAAACGATTTTAGAACGCGCGCCGAAGATGTGTAATTGTCCCGCCGGACAGGACTGTGTACAACTTACGACTTATTTCTGTATATGACTTCGGAAGGCCATTAACTTTTGGTTAAAGCCGACTGCGGTCTAGACCGCTATTAACTCCACCTTGATTACTATATCCTCATACTATGACTCTATGTATATATATTCTAGGTAGATTCGAATTAATTATTAGGTGGTGATATATTACTATCTCGATTAAATATTAGTATTATTATTCGAGTGGGTATTTATTATTTATCTCATCTATTGTAATTTCTCCTCTTAAAAAGAACCCTGTCAAAATATAAGAATAATAGTAGAAATGAACTTATTATTAATAATTAATCTAATACTGTATCATTAAGTGTAGATGTACTGTAAATTAAAATGATATCAGATATCAAATAGGTTAATTATTTAATTATATATCAAATTGGTATTGGTATTATTGTTATTAATAGAACTCATATAGATCATTATTAAAATTATCTATAATCTAATTAATAAGTAATATATAAAATTAAATACATTATGTTCATACCCAAAAACTAATCCGCTAACATTTGGGAACATACTTATTATTAATAATGGCAATTTAAAGTAATCCAATAAATAGTAAGTCATAAGACAACCCGATCTGACAAAATATTGTGTTAACTTACTATATCCTTAAGCTGACCTAAATATATAATATAATAATAATAAATAATGTCATATATTATATATATATATATATATGATAATATATTATTATATATATATATATAGTATATAGTATATATATATATATATACTATACTATATATAATATATATATGTTTATGTACAGGCCCACCACGAGGTCCACAAGGAATCGGCCCACACTGGGTGAAATTCACTTGCCAATGGAGTGGTCATGGCTCCATATTTATTTTAAAGTATGGCGGACACAACAAACATTATGGCGATTGAAATATTCAGTCAAAAGAAATAAATAATAGAATAAGTAAAAAACATGTCCTAATATCTTATGTTACATTATAAAAAATGCATATATTGCTCCGAAAATTTTAATTCTATATTACAGTTTAGTAAAAATTATAGTTTAAAATATTCAAATTTACTTCACAGAAATTTTTTTACTAATTGAAGTGAGGGAGATTCCAGACAAGATTTTGGATAGCCTTTTAGGTTTAATGGACCATAGAATAGGAGAATGACTACGGCGAATGGTGTTCAGTTGAAGGACAATCAATAAGATATGAGGGCGGTGAACAGATGGAGATGATGACGCGGCCAATATTTGCAGATGGTAGTAGATCCCGTGACATTAGAACTGTAAGTGATTGAGGTGTGGCCAATTGAGGAGGACATGGCAAATAACTACCTCAGTGAAAAACGATTTCGTCGCCTTATATTTCCAAGTTCGCTCCTCGCTGATCACTTCACTCAGCACTCCTGCCAGTAAGACCGAAAGCCTGTCGGAGTGAAGGATAATAATCAGCTGGTGGTATTAGAACTTGTAGAATGGAGCCACGGAAAGAGGCGGCCATTCTGGCCTCTCTGTCAGCGATTTCGTTACCAGACACCCCTACGTGTGGGAGAACCAACATAGTGTAATTTGTACAGCGAATACCATTTTGTTTTTAGAATAGAGGGCTTTAAGCGCCGAGGGCACTGAAGCAAATCGAAATAAAATGAAAAAAGAGAGGTCTTGGTCAAAAATTTCAATTGAAGGGCGCTTTGACGAACGAATGATACAGCATTAATTCTTTGTAAAAACTGAAAGCACATGAGAGGGAAGGTATGGGAAAGGTTGCTGTCAGGGAAAGACAGCAGAGACACCCACGCGTGTCCCGTGTTTTAGAGCCCGTCAGTAAAGCAATGGAAATAAATCCACCGTTGAATGACGGAATCGAGGAAAAATGATACCTTTTAAAATCGGGGCAGCGGCGTGGCTGGATTTGGAGAGAGAGGTTAGGACCAGGAAGCGATGGTGGAGCAGGAGATCGCCAACGTGAACGTGTATACTCTTCATGCGTAAGAGAACTGCAGCCTCTTTGCAAAGGAATTTTGAAGAAAGTTTAAAATCTATATTGTTGCAAAAGGCCAGTAAGGAGGATTCTGAGGTATCTCTCGAAAAAATCGGTGCGTCGTAAATCTAATGTATTTGGTAGAGCAAGATAGTATGTCGCATAATAGAAGAGAGTATTGTGAGAAGCTAGAAAAGAGTAACTTTGTCACATCGGATGACACTCTGGAGATGGAGCAGGCTTAGGACATTCACATCCTATTCAACTTCAAGGCTACTAACGGAATCAATGGGGACAATCAGAACGACTCCACTGGAGAACGGATCATTTCGTTTGAGATTGAATGTAAAGTAACAGATAATGTAGCAGAGTTGGAGAGGCCTTGATCCATAATACTACGCAGCCATGTCCAACTCTCGAAATCGATATAATAGGGGATGTGTAGAGTAAAAGGAACTTGAGATCAGCACACCCAAGATTTTGAGAGCGAGAGACGTAAAAAAGTCAACACGCGATAATAAGTGGCCTTTTCAGGAGAGAATTTGAGAGTGCGAATGCGTATGTTTCAGGTAATATTATATATTATATATATATAGTATATATTTAAATTATAATATATAATTATATATATATAGTTAATACATATATAATATATATATTATAATATAGATATAAATATATATATATATTAAATATATATATATATAGTTATATATATATATACATAAATATAATAATTATATATATATTAATAATATAATATATATATATATAAATTATATTTATATATCGACGTAAATCAGCAGAAACACCTTAACTCAATGCGCCAAACTATATAGAACCTATGTAAAGGGATAGAGGCTAATTTTTCTGAATTAAGAAATTATATAAATATTATATATTATATATATATAATAATATATATTATTACATATATATATATAGTATAAATATAAATAATTATTACTAATATATAATTATATATAAATATATAAATATACTGTTTAAATTAATGTTAAATATAATATATAATAAATCTTATACAATAATTCCTTTATTATATACATAAAGTAGTACCACAATCCGATGCAATAAGATGTCAAATTAAGCCTAACGGCGGCGAAGCGACCCTTCGCAAACGTAATGGGAATTTTAATTACCGTGGGAATTTTTTAATTACCCTGGGAATTTTTTCCCCTTCGATCGACGAAAAAAAAAAACGAAGCTTTTTTTTTCAGAACATTTAAAAATAAATAAAAGTAAATAAATAAATAAAATAAATTAAATAAATAAATAAAAATAAAAGAATAAATAAATAAATTAAGTAAATATATTAATAAATTAATAAATAAAAAAATAAATAAATAAATAAATATTTATTACAATAATATAACTGTAATATCTCAAGACTTGACCGCACAGGATTACGTACCCCTGCGTCCCCCCCTTAAGGAGTGAGAGGGGGCGCAGGACCCCCACAAAAATTAAATTGATCGATAAAGAGGCTAAAATTTTGAGGCTGACTGGGTAGAGGAAAGCTCGACGATGGTGAGAAGGATTCCGATCGGTGTATTCGGATTCGGGTTCCAGAGACCCCTCCGGAGGGGGTCCCCCTCCTGAAAAAGAAGAAATTTGCCATTGGAAATTTGTCCAACTCCGTTACCTGATTGACATGAATTAAAAGGAGGGATAATAAAGGAAAGGAGTAAGAGTTCACATATCACAAATCAGGAATTTACCGAAGTTTTGACTGTATAAAAAAGCCAGGAGTAGGCATCAGGCACCGGTGCTGGGAGGCTCGTATGGTTGCGAGATGCTGAGTTTATATAAATATTCGAAATTTAGTCTCATATTTGTATCTTGTATTATTATGTATGTTAACCTGAGATTCCTCTGGAAAAATAAGATATGAACTGAGGATTGTAATATAGATCCGATATGTTCTGCGAAGGACCATCCCAACGAATAATAAGATAAAATAATATGAATAGGCCTATATGTGATGAAAAAAGAAGAATAGCATGGAATGCAAAACAGATAAAGTAAAATGGAAAGGAAAAGTAAAAGTGGAAAATAAGAAATATGGAGGGAATAAAGTACAAGGAAGAAAATGATTAATAATAATATAAAATAATAATTAATAATTAAATAATAATAATAATAATAATAATATAATAATAATAATAATAATAAGTTATAAATAATAATATAATAATAATAATAATAATAATAAATAATGATAATAATAATAATAATAATAATTCAATAAATCAATAATAAATAATAATAAATAATATAATAATAATCTAATTAAAATAATATTCATTCATGAGAAACATTCATAATAAAATAATATATCAAAATAATAATAATAATAATAATAATAAATAATAATAAATAATAATTATAATAATACTAATAATAATAATATACATAATAATAATAATGAGAGTGAATAATAATAATAATAATAAGAATAAGTAATATAATAAAATAAAAGGATATAAACTGAGAAAAGGACGGAGTAATAACGTAATGAAAAATAAAATAAGTTGGCATTTACGCACTCGATGACTGGAAAGCAATACTCGAATAATGTTGCAATAATAATAATAAATAACAATAGCTCCAAACCTAAGTGACAATAACTAATCGAATACATAATAATAAATACAATAATATATAGATAAAAGGATGAAATTATTATGAAACTTTGAAGTCTTGAAAGATAGAAGAAGAAAATTATGATAATAATTAAGGGAATAATGATGATTAATCAGATATAATCTAGACAACATAATTATTCGAAAAATTATTATCCAAAAATAATTTTAAAATAAAATGAAATTAAAAAAAAAATTTTAAATAAAAATGAATATAACATTTCTCAATGTATGACATAATGCAAAATGTAAACTTAAAAATAATAATAACAAAATAGAATATACATATATCCAACTTAAAATACGTTAGCTGACGTTGATAAGAGAAAATGAGAATTTTGTAATATAGAACTGTCGAGAGTCTTAATACCTCTATGACAGATATATACTAGTGATATTTAAATATGATAGGAGAACTATTATGCAAAACACGATAAGTATTACTCTTTAAGTTTTAAGTCTACTATCTCACAAATGAAATCTCCAGGATAATGAAACCATCTGCACCACCAGATACAACAACCTCACTTCGGTTACATAAGATAGTTGATGCTAGACCAAGTATAATCAGAGGTTTCATAAATACTCCTACCATAACAACTTCTAAGAAGTATATCACTAAGTAATATATATCAAAATCCATCAATCATATAAAACCATATAACATCCACAAACAACCAGCAATAAATAATAGATATATATTAAGCCTCAGAATCTTATCAAAGATATAATCAAGACTTCATCCTTTACCTACATCTAAAGAAGTACCTCCATCATAATCCAAGCCACCTCATTATTAACAAAATGTACTCTTGACTTGAGCCACAATAATATATTTATATATAAATATTAAATATAGAAATTATAATAAATATAATCATTATATATCCATATTATATATAAAATAATTATTATTATACTGTTAATATATTTATTATATATATATCTAATTAACCTATCATAGATATACTCAAGTAATAATACTATATAAGTGTATAATCATAAATACTCATATAACTATCAACCTAACTTCTGTCCAACGCAATGAACTATTGAATATATCTTGAATGTAGTTTTGGTAGATGTTGCTTGTGTGTAGGTGACATGAGAGTGGATATCGTATTATGGACTCTTCTATGTAGGCTTTAGAGTAAGAGGATATAAGCATTAATATTAATTTATGCTTTTCGTATTGAGTGGTTTGACATTACCATAAATATGTACCGAAGAGATGTAAAAGAAAAAGAATAGCAGAGAGGAGTATAAAAGATATCAGAGAGAGAGACCGAACCGAGCGAGAACACGAGCACGATGTACCGAGGAGAGTAGATGAGGACGCAGAAATGTAGAGCCGATAATAGCAAGTGTGGATGCGTAAGATGAGTGACTGATGAGAGGAGAGTATGTGAGATAAGCGAGGTAAGTAGTAGATAGCTATGAATTGGAATATTAGCAAGAAGAAAGAGAGAGAGTAGATACGAGGAAGTAGAAGTATGAGGAGTAGTAGAGAGCATTGAGAGAGAAGAGAGACATGTAAATTAGAGTAAAAAGTTTTTGTAGGATCATACCATCCTGAATAAATGTTTGCGAGTCGTAATAATACTCAAGAGTTTAAGAGATCTCAAATGCTAAGCTTTAATCATTATTTAGATCGACTCAAGACTACATGGTAGCATATACTCAGTGTCTTCTTAGACGAGCCCTGTTTCTACTATACAACGAACATTACTAAATGTAGTTGACAGGAGATTCGCTTGTATCTTTATCTTTTTGTTCACTACTCACCTTCTGATCGTAAATAATCTCTGTATGCAGAGGTTGAGTTTATGGTGAGTATGTTTCATGTGAAATATCCTATCTAAGTTGAATACTAGTTCGTTTCTCACTCTTAGTACTTCAGTTTATTCACTCAGTCTGAATAGCATAATATAAATCAGATAAATCTCAGTATATTCAAATCTACTAACCCCATCACCCTCGACCTCCTCTCATAACCCTTACTCATATAATGCAATCTTAATATGAACTAATTTATTTTAACTTATTTCTTAAGTCATAATTTTTTGTAAATTTAAAATTATAAAACAATACACCTATTATATTTGTATATCTATTTTTGCTTATTTACTTTTCTTTTATATTTAATAATAATTATTATTTATCGTATTTTATAAACTTCCTAAAATTTTTAATTTCATTTTAGATGTGTATAACTTTTAAATTAATACTTAATTGACTGGGATTCTAATCCCTATAAAGCTGTAAATATTCTATGAATAAGAAAGTATATTAAATAATATATATATATATATCTAATCTCAAACCACTCACACCCCATACACCTCCTACCCTTATCTCTATATATATAATATAGTGATATTTATTATAACAGGAAGTTCATGCTCTATTGTTTAAGCTAATATATATTGATCATTCTGGAGTTTCAAGTCAGTAGGTTATTGACATAACCATCATGCTGGAATTAATACATAAGAACATTAACACAGAAAAAAAGCTCTTAAATATCTACTATAACTCCAGTTATTGCATCTTTACAAAAACATTATGTTAATATTGAATAATAGGACATTTATAGAATCTTTTAATACTACATCAATTGTATGACTGTTTTTGACGAATGGGAATACGCGATAGTAGCCTTCATCTATCTTAATCATTGATTCTCCAGTCTCTCATGCGGGTGTCTAAAAGCAGTAATATCGGTCATCATCTATGTCAAATCAGTACAATACTCAACAGCTCGACCACCTCGATCCTTACTACGACAGTATCACGGTGTGCCTTGAGGATCCCAATTTAAATGTGATCTTATAGCGCTAATCTCTAGAAACTTAAAGTTGAACTTTGCCCATCCGCTCAAGCTGGCTATGGCACGAAACCGCTTTATATATGAACCTTTATATGATATATTTGAACTATTTCAGGTATATGAGCCATTATCAAAGTTTCCTCCATAATTATACTCACACTGGAGTACTTATATATACTAATATAATTAACTATATATTTAAATATATATATAATATATATATTATTATATTAATATATATATATATATATTAATATTAATATATAATATTATATATATTAATATATATATAATATATATTAATATATATTAATATATATATAATATATATAAATATTAATATATTTATAATATATCATATATTAATATATATATATTATTAATATATATATATATAATCTAATTTAATATTAATATTTGATATTTATATTATAATATATATATTAATATTAATAATATATATCAGGGGGCAGGCTCAGTCCTGAGATACCTATTTATATATAGGTGGTTTGATATATATTCTGAATCAATTTTTACACACCATATATATATAAATATAAGTAGGTAGAGTAGACTTAATATATCAGAAACTCATATTACAACCATATATATATATTAATATATATATATATAATATATATATATATATTAATATATATATATATGTAATTAAATATATATATTATAATATTAATATTATAATATAATATATATATTAATATATTAAATATTAATAATATTATATATTAATAATATATATATATATTAATATATTATATATATATTAATTATAATATATATATATATATATATATATGTGATCAATGTCGTAGATATTATCCTCTAATGTAAATTTCTATAATAATTTATATATATATAATTATATTATATATATATATATATTATATATTGTAAAAATGGCGCATCATTAATTAAATACCTAGTTGAATTAAAGATTCTTATGAAAGGAAATAAATTAAAGCGTCCAAACTCTTAAATTAGCTCTTGACTGAAATGGATGCATAAATACAAACTACTGTAAATACTATTTTGGGAAACAATGAGAAATGTAAAGGTCTTTGATACATCATCCTAAAATATTAATAATAAAAAAATATTTAGTAAAGTTCAAATTAATATAAATAAACTAATAAACTCCATTAGGCTAACCTTTGCTATAATTGTATAGTTATAAATATAATCCTATTACTTATACATTAAAACTACTATACTATAGATAATAACCTTTACATTAACTTATATATAATGTAATTATTTATATTTGTAATAATTGTAATTTATATTTAAGATCTGAGCATTATTAAAAATATAATAAATGAAAATATAAACGCCATATGGTCATAATAAGTAGAAGAGAAGAATAATATTTATATTCCAAAGTCAAAGTACAGAAAAAATTATGGCTTCCACTTACCTGGAGGCGGATAACGATATGTAACAATATATATATCATTAATATTATATATATATATTCTATAATATATTATAATATAATATATATATTATATATATATATATAATATATTAATGGATAGCGTGCAATCAAAATATTTATAGAGAGCAAGCTCTAGTTAAGATTATCGTTTTTAACACAAAAGTAGAGAATTAATCACACATATAATGAACATATATGAACGAGTTATCTATATACTTAACCTTATATATATAGGTAATTAAAAGTACAAAATCTCGGAACAAGCATAAAACTTATTGCTGTCAAATAGACGAGAGCATTATGAGATCGATTAGATGAGTAGACCGAGAGAGAGAAGAGAGAGAGAGAGAGAGGAGAGAGAGGAGAGAAACGTAGAGAGAACATGGAGGAGAGAGAGTAAGAAATCTACAAATAATCTTTAATGAGTGACTAAATGTAAAAAAAGTCATAAGAAGTACACTCTGACAAACCGCCAAACACACTATATATTCGTTCGTGGTTCGCTGAGACGTTAAATATTTTAGTTTTGAGAGAATCGTAGAGGTCACAATATGGTATTGCTCGAGAGGAAATTGTTTCGGAACGAGTATCCTCTCAGATAGAAGGTTTTGTAATATTGAGATGTATAGTGATAAACAAAGCGGTAAGTGCCTTTCTGATATGCAACCGCGAGCCAGAGTCGCATAGTGTATTATCCTAGTACCAGGCACTAAGGGATGGCTGAAAAAAAAAGCGTTCCGACTCGGGGTGCGCGATTAAGTTATTATATCCACATCCACTCTCAATATGTTTGCTCATTCCCACATATAAAATGCTATAATCATGGGCATGTGCTATCGGATAAATGGGTCAGCAACAATCAGTTTTGTTTGTAGTTCTTTTGTGCACACTATCGGACTAACTACCAAAATTGATGAGTTTTTATGTATCACCTACTCCATAACTCAATTCCCACAACATGATTTATGGAAGATGAATCTCAGTTAAGAATTTTGGAAGAAGAATAACAATCTATAATTGTCCTCTTCTATGTTAAAATACTTTTGAGACTATATCTCAGTATCCCAAAAAAATACATATAAGAATAAAAAATAAAAGGCAAAAATCAAAGATATGTCAACCTATATTAACTGCACAAGTTTGTATAAAATGGCTGCGATCTTCGCGCAAACCTTGCAACCAAGCGCCAGAGGCCACATGCCGCCCTGATATAAAGGTAAAAACTTATAGATCACCTTATATGACGGCTGCGCTTACAGGTTCATATCATATAATTATCACTTAGGGTTATTCCTTTATATATTATATAATACAACATTGTACTATTGGTACTCAATAACAATACTAAATTCCTATATGGTGGTGACTTATAAATATTACACTACATTATTAAAGTATATCAGTTACTATATTATAACACCGTACAAATCAGTTTCATATGAGCTATAGACAATGAGCAAGTTTTATTGGTGTTATACGCGAGATTACCTTTATTAATATTTAACCCTATATAGTTAAGAATATATACTACGAATACTGCCTGTCTTGTGTTAATCTCTTTGTGTAAAAACTGAAATCTAACAGGATCATGGGCTCCGATAAATTATTGTTGAGCCATGAGATTTTTTATTGTAATCAATTGAATGTTGCTTAAAATATAATTTAATTCAATTGACAACAAAGAGAAGTTTTTATGTTACTTATTTTAATCTACTGCAACCTTATTAATATTAGTTTTTTATAAGAAGCCATATTTATTAACAATTATATATATAATATATATTATATATTATATATATATTATAATATATATATTTATATATATATAATATATATATATATATATATAATAATTATTATAATATCAATAATTACAGTAAATATCTAATAAATTATTGGATAGTCCAAATATTTTAATGAAAATAAAATTTTTATTATCCTTATTTTTTTATGGCAGTTTTAGATCGATGTTATTTCATTTATGAGGTATGATATAAAAAGATTGTATTTAAATTTTTTACGATACTGATTGAGACATATATATTAATAATAGTATGGACACAATTGCTGTTTTGATTATATAGTAATATAACATATGGCTATATTCACACACCATACTACTTAGAAAGGTAGCTATAACATGATTAGCGTTTATTATTTAAATGTTGAAGTATCTACTCCAAAGAGGCCTTACTATCCACCAATCATTTAATTTCACCTTATTTTATTTAAATTAATATTTATTATTTATTACTTATTATATATAATAATTGATTTTATTCCTAAAACAAAATCAGCCCTGTTTTCAGTACTAATTTCCATTCTCTCTCTGCGTCGTTTCCTTTTCCATCCTTGGTCATTTAAGGTCATTAGTTTAGTATTTTATTCCTAACATCGCCTTCCTTAGTTAATATATTTTTTTGAGTTATAGGTGATTATATATATAGTATTAGATATTAGTATTAGTCATGATTATTGTTCATCTAGTTAGTACGAAAAAGGGTATATATACTCCTCGCTATGTGTAATATATGACATACTTACTATAAGATATCCTTGGAAAGACCTCCTACTTGTGCAATTAGTGAATTCTTCATACGCTTTTATCCAATTTCTTTATTCGTTCCATTTCTCTCATATTGGTGTATCAAACCTGAGAAAACAGTACAGGAGAGATAACAACGTTTATTATTTTAATATTGAAGAAATCTATAATGACGACATCTTTTCTAACATGATTATTTAGCTAGGAAAAAGACGACAATCGTTGACTATAACTCGCTCTTATAGAAAAGTTGTAAATACTACACATAGGATCACTTAAATAAAAGAACCAGTTTATCTAGAGGCGTCTCTCAAACAACACTTGTCATCTTTTAAAACGTACGATCTGCTGTTCTCACTCTCACAAGCACATAAGCCATAAATAGTTTTCGCTTTTTCTTATATAATATGCCAATCATGAATTTACACTAATGATGGCAATATTGTACATATATGCCTCATAGACATCCATATAGTCTCCTCAAGGTAGCTCATTGTGCAAATTAATCTCATATCATATAAAATACCTTAATACAAGTGACGTTTGAGTATGAGCTTATTAGCTAGTACTGCACGCCTAAAGATTGCGATAAAATTAATAGACAATTTAAACTACAGGCTCTTGAAGGTTTATCTATCGATCGCACAGTATCATTACTGTGAGGTCATGATAAGAGCGCTGCTTGATTGGGCTGAAAAACACAAATTGAGGAGAACAAATTTAAACCTTAAAACAGCAAAGTTCGCATTCATGTCATAATAGCAGACTGATCTTCTAATGCTTTGAGTCAATTAAATTAAACAAGTCAGACCATATATATAAATACAAGTACATAATATATTAGTGAATAAATAGACTCACGATTAACATCCATAATGAATCGTGCTCGATGTAGAGACAATCAATGTTTTATAACGAAAAGAAAACTCGTTTAATTCTCAAAGTTAACCACAATATAACAACTCATAAACAAATATCACAACTTAGATTCAAGATTAATAGTTTCTCATAATTATCATACATCCCGTGGGTGGCTATACTTTATATTAACACTGTCTCAGCAATTAATTTCAAATAAATAGACTAAGTACAATATTTATACTTGTCAATATAATCAAATAATGAAAATACATCTAAATACTAACAGTATATCTCATATCAATTTTAATTACTTATTAAATTTTTTTACAAAAATTTTCTGATGAGAGAAACGTTTGTTTGAACAGGTAAATGTCTGGTCCTGATGAAATAACATGTAACATTTGGCTGAAAGCAGCAGATAAATTGACTATAATATATTGAAATATTGAATATTGTCTGACAAAATAGCAAAGGCCACGAGAGAAGAACACCTTATTTATTCAGCTTCTCATTCTATAATCCTAAAAGCAACTCACTTTATTGAGAGTTCCGAGAGGTATTGCTTGCTGTATAGTTGATCATAAAATACACACAATTACACTACTAATGCTTATTCAATTTATCATAATCCACAAAATCTTTTAAGGATCATGTACTACAACTAACTGAGAATACACATTTAATTATGCTCCACCGAGGTTCCTCACACAAAATAAATAAGATTATTTGGAAGCAAGCACAACTTTAATTATACCTATCCACAATGTAATCCGAAATCGAGAATATACGTTCAAAATCTTGAGTCTATCATCACCGTGTTAACTAATACTCAACAATAATTATAACACCAATTAATCACACACAAGTTAGTAACAGATGTTCAGTAAAAATCACCAGAGATTATTTGTTTAATAATTCCTCAGCAATATGAGTCATATTACGAAAAACGTCAGACCTTTCCGCACGATCGTAACGTACTTCTGCATTATAATACAAAATTA
Source organism: Trachelipus rathkii (assembly GCA_015478945.1). Taxonomy (NCBI): domain Eukaryota; kingdom Metazoa; phylum Arthropoda; class Malacostraca; order Isopoda; family Trachelipodidae; genus Trachelipus; species Trachelipus rathkii. The sequence goes on from JABUQX010043032.1 coordinate 18,552, forward strand.
AATTGCAGATTAGCTGTTACTTAATACTTAACATCGAGATAACGATGAAATTCACATTTATAATATATTTAACGATATATTCTATCACTAAAAGCACACATTAGCCTATATTAAGGTCATAGCAGCGTGGTTTATTTGTATTCTGTCCTGAACTCCCTAAATATTTGAGACTGCAAAATAGTTTCGACTCTGGGATTCGTGAGTCTGCTAAGGTTTGGGGAGTTCTTCACGTGTAGAGGTATACCTATGTTCATGGCGAAAACCTTGTGAAAAATGAGCAATCGCATGAGATCGCAAGACAAAAAGTGATAGAGAAAAAGTCTAAGACTAAGTAAACGATTTTACTAATGTAGTCCGACAGATACGTAATTTGGTTCCTCTGCCAGACGAACTTCCCTTTCATTTTATTATGTCTACACGAGAACTTTCTCTATGAGAGTTGTTATTAAAAAAAAACTCAACTTGGCATGATGTTGGCCCTTTTACGCATTTCCTAGAATCCAGTCGCTTGTCTCTATATAGAAATTCAAGCATGTATGGATTTTATCTCACCTAACTACTGTGATTCTCTCTTTCGAGAGGCGGCCTACTCTTTTGTGTGTACTTTGAGGAGACATTAAAGAAAAATACTATAATTCTGTTGTCTATAAAAAGTGCATTATATGATAATTTCATATAGTTGTGTATTGCTATAAGAGTTGAACGTATTATCAAATATTGAAGAAAACATTTTAAGCTTGTCTTTTGGATATAAGATTAACGAGTTTGCGTCTATGTATTCATATAACTGAAAGATATTGTATCGAGTCTGTCACTTGGTTATATAAGCATACATATCCTCTATAGGGATCTGTCAACATTAGTATGTCATTGTTTGTAACATTTTCACATATGTTGAAAGCAATTTTGGATGTATTATCAATTGATCTTTAAATAATTTGTTGTTATATCGCAACACACTTATCCGGGGTTTTGTCCGCGAGCCTTCACGAGCGTAACCATTCTCAGGTATTTCTATTCTTACAAGGAGAGAGAGAGAGAGAGAGTAGTTAAATAATGTTGGAAGCCAGATTATATTACCTTGTACGTGTCATTCATCCTCTGTGCTGTATTATAGTGCCGACAAATGAATTAAATAGCAGAACGTATAATGTAAAAATTACACAGCATCGCCAAATAGCAGGACTGGTTCATGCGAATGCTTATTGAATTGAAGCTCTAAGTAAGCCAGGTCATAGGGAATTAATCTAGAATATTTGCACCTTTACACTAAATAACTAGGCCAAACACCGCTGATATAACCTCCTGTATTTTGAATTATGAGAATTCTCGTATAAGTGTGAACATATTCTATTAATAAAAATTATTGAAATTAATTCTATTAGCAAGCGGTCACATCCATTACAACGGGAGAAATAAATTTATTTAGCACGTATTAAACTGAGCAAACAGAAAATATAACGCTGTTCTACAGCACACGTGCGTAACACACCAAGGTATGCGTCTAAAACAGTTTATCCGATAGTTTCATCACCAAAGAGGCTACTCGCAACAACTCCCTAATCTCGCGCCATTATGTGTCACCATTAACAGTTATTTAAACTGGTAAATATTGGAACTTATCAAATTAGGTTCTATAACTTATGAAGAGAGTATTGATTTTTAACGCAGGAGATTAGAATAATCGTCACATCTATAGAACGTGTTAATCGAGAAATGACTTTGATAGCATAGCTTCCTCTTTTAGTTATTGATATTTTTCAATCTGGGAGCTCATAACATCATAATATATTTATACTATGCGTACATTTTAAAGCTGATTAAGTTTATAGAATATAGTTAAGTAATATATGTATGGTGACTATATAGCTATATATAGGTATATATATGATGTAATAATTTCATTCCTATAGAAATAATGAATAAAAAGGCTAGTATGCTTGTGATAATTATTGACCATTAGGTATACATTACTAGAGTCTGTAGGTAGAAGATATCCATTATATATTATTTATAATTAATATTATAGTTTTGTGAAAGAGAAAAACACTAGGATCTGAAACCACTAGGGCTAGTACCAAACTGCACAATGGAGTATATTTGTATTTCTTCCCTAACTAATATCACTACTGTACAAAAACGCTCCTAAATTATCATATTTAAATTGTGATGACTTGCTAATCTTCGCTCAGTACTCGATGGCTTCGATTATATTTACTATAACGTGGTAAAACGCATTAGATGCCATGCCCGACCACTGACCTCACCCTATGATCACTTATAATTGTCGCTTATCATGATCATATTACTCCACCTAGTACCGCATTTTATTAAATTTATACATCTTTTTCATTTTTTCTCATCACACGATTAACTCTCTGCATCAAGTAATCAGATGTTGCTCTTTATGTGGATAAAATGTTGGCTCACACCAATCAAGAACAGAGTTCGACACAAACAGTATTGAAAATATGAGTTCTGAAAACTGTATGCATGTTGTTATTTAAAGACTGAGGTATTTAAGACTTTACCGAGTGCTTAGTAAAATATGCTTTTAATTCCTCATTTGTCTCTTATACGTAAAAAATTAAAATAGAGAAATTTTGATATCTGATGAGATATCTGCAAGAATTACTAGTTTGATTTAAGAGAAGACGAATAGAAAAAGTTTACATGTCTTATATTCCAGTAGGGAAGTGCACGAGGTAACCTCACACCTCTCAACTCGACATGGAGGGTGGCTTGCTTGTAGGTAGGAAAATAGGTTAAACACTATGAACGAAAGTTGGAAAGAATGTGGGAGTGGGATCATAAACAAAATGATCTTCTAATGTTAATAAATTTAGTTATATCTCTTGACAAAGGTATGAGAGTATTTGAGTAAAAACATTGAATATATGATAAATTATTCTAAAATTAATTTAAAATGGAGTAAGAAGATGATAAACTTAGACTTAAGAGTCATTTAGTAAAGATTGAGATACAAAAAACTAAACAGAGAAATACTCAAGTCACAAAATTTAAGATATATGTATTCTACGTATGAGTAGACTGACATGTATTGCGGACATGTTCAACCTCATGTATAAATCAAAAAGAAACCATAAAAAATCCGAGAACAGTAAAGTTATTTGAGGCCGAGTTCTTTAGTTAAAAATGAATTTACTAATATTTTTAAGTATAATCACGTTAGTGTGACAAAAACAGTGAGAGGCATACGAATTTTGAATTTCTAGACGAATTTATTTATGATGTGAATAAATTTTACATTATGCTAGGACTATTGATGTAAAAATTTTACATATAATTTTGCCGATCTATCCATTATATAAAAATGCAGATTTAAAGTTTGACTTATTAGACGAAGACAGGCTCAACTCATGAATTACCCTATAACAGAGAATTATATTAAAGTATGAAGTAGAGATAAGAGTGTGTATTGGTATATCTTTTATAGAGACAATAGCGAATCACGTATTAATCACACACACACATGACTCACTGTGGCATAGCGAGTGAAATTTCTAGAATGAGAAGAAAGAGAGACGACCCCGTTTTGTCAGGCTGTTGTGTCCTTATTTTACTGTATCTTTCTTATTCACACAATGTTAAATGTCACCTTATGGTCTTTTTGGACTATCATTTATCGTAAACAAACACATTTAGAAAATATAAAGAAAAATGACAATTAAACGTGCTTAGAATGGCTATCGTTGTATAAATAATTACATGAATATACCTATTATATATGAATAACCCGTTATACATCCATTCGTTAGCAGCAAATGAGAGATTCCCAAACGAATAATTTTAAAATAATGCGCTGTCTAAATAGTATCATATTGAACAACAGCTGTTGCTCCTGAGGACTTGATTACCTTCAAAAAATAACAAAAACTTGGGTAACCCTTACAATTTCTATCTTGAAATAACAATCCTTGTCTGGGTCTACTGCTGCTCTCTATCTTGGTTATTTCTCGTTACTTCACTTGCACGGTACGCACCGAAACCATCACCATTTGCCGATATATTTTCGTGCGATGTGCATTAGATTTTCACGAGAGTAAAGAGCTGGAGATGTGTCGCTGTGAGAATATAATCTTAAGAGTCTCTGAGCAGCAAAGACGTCAACTATATCATCATCTACATAAGATGATTTCAGAATGAATTACTAAATTTATTCGTTTGGAAGAAAATGTAATATGTAATCAGAATGTAGAACACTCAACTCGAAAAACGCTAAACAATTGTGATTATTTCTCCCTATTTAGCAGACAAAAGACACCAAGAAAACAACACCACACGGAGAATCAGAACAGGTTATTCGTACTATGGGTGTTGCGTGCTAATTCGTTTGAAAGGATCATCGCAAAAATTGTTACCCGTAAGAAAATGAAATAAAAATTATAAAATATTAACTTGGAGAGACAGAGCTGAAGAGCTTTTATATCTTTGAAAGTATCTATAATAGAAGGATAAGCAGCACTTTAATGAGTATAAGTACACACAAAGCACTTGCGTACCGAAACTAAGAGGCTTGATGAGTGCTCCAATGAGTAGCTCTCGCGTCCACACACGACAAATTGTGCACGCTTCAAAACGTTTACTATTAAGAAATAGTACCCTCTCTCTCTCTAAATGCCAAATTCTTTTTCATGTCTCTCGTTCTCTCCATGTTTAATTTAGTTAATTAATGACCTAATGCTGTTTCCAGAATTTCGAAAACAGTTTGGAATTGTAAACAATTATCTCTCCATAAATCACTTTTTTCCCGTGAAAGTACGTCACGTCGCAGAAATTGTGGTTGAAAATATATCCCTATGTTATGCGATACTTCTCACGATTGCCTGCAAAATAAATCAATTAAGATATTTTTCGAACATTTTAGCCAAATAAAATTATCATAAAAAATACTCGTCAATCTGATCCAGATCTGTAACGCAACCATGGAGAACTGCTACACGCATGTCAGCTTTCATCAAAGCAGCAGGAAGTCCTCACATCCTATCATAATGTTTACACTCATCTCATGACGAATACATAGTTCATATTTGGAGACCATATCAATCATTGATTGTGTCATTTTTTTTTCTTTCCAAACTAAAAATACATAAACTTCAATGTCACGCTCATTGTCCTACAATAAGAAATACGTTTTAAATATTTCTAGAAAATCTCCGATAATATCGTGACAACAATAAATGCAGTCCCTTTTTCTAAAGGTAATTTCCTTATCACATCACATCTGAGATTTTTTGTGAGCTATAAAGTTCAAGTCTGACCTATATTAGTCTTTACTCGTTTTTATTTCTTTTATCAACAGATACAACATCACACAAACGGAAGTCAATTCATATATATAATCCAGCACTCAAGGGACGTCAAAAAAGTTTACTACTGAGGATTGCTTTAATATAAGTTTCAACATTAAGTTTTTATATGACCAATATTACTTGATTCTCTCAATCATTACATAGAGTAGACACAAATTTCTTCCATTTTTCAAATATAAAATCTATACTTTATCTTTATTTAGCTATATGTTGCACCCAGTTTAAGAATATAGAAATAATATCTGACCAATATATCAGAATAATTTAAAAAAATTGAACCAATTTAATATAACTGAGTATATATACATTGAAAACGACCTAAAATTTTTATGAAGCATAGAAAATCTTGATTTATATATTATTTATTTGAGGAGAGATAAGTAATATCAAGTAGGGAAAAACAAATAGATGAGAATATGAGTTACAGCACATTACTATACAAACTCATTGCACATATTTCATAGCAGTTGTACAATTTAAAGTTAGACTTAAGATTGATGTGTCCTTCGCTGAACTTATAACTTTATATAATTGTAAATAGGTCGTTTAGTATCACTATAATTACGACGTTATTATTAAAACGTGAATATGAAGTGTAAACTTATTTCCAACGAAAAATATTAAATGGTCTAAGTTTAACTAAGTACATTTTCACAGGAGAAAAAGTTATAATCAACGTACAAAAATTATAACAAAATTATGATTAGAAGATGTTTTAATTTCATTATTTTTAGTGAAAAGAAAAAAAGAAATACTAATTATTTTCTTACTAAAAACCTAATTATGTTTAATAACTATTTTTTGTGATATATATAAGCTCATCTTTCATTATGTTAGAAGCTATTATATTTAAAAATAAAAACATTTTGTTAAAATAATGAAATATCATTATTAACCCATATATATATAATATATTGGCTATGCAATGTGATAGATTTATCATTATTTTTATTAATTTTCAATATAAACTTATATGTATACAAGCTAGTAAATTCATTATAATAATATATAGAAAATTGACTTGTTAATATATTATATATATATTATTATAAATATATTAATATATATATATATTTATATATATTATATAATATATATAATATATATATATTAATAGATTATATATATATATATATATAATATATAATATATATATATATATATATTTATATATATATATTAATATTATTAATAAATATATATATATATATATATATATATTATATATATATAATTGGACTAATTATAAGTGGTTTATGAGATCATCCAGAAGCGAAAAATATCTTCAATTAATTAAAATTGTTAACTGTATTTATATTTAAAATTATTTATTTACGACTTTTAAACAATACATTTAAAATTTTTATTTTCTGAAAACATTACAATCCAATTACCTAAAATTTAACGTAGATCTTTATATGTGGAGAGTTTAAAGAGGGAATCACAATATACTTTTAACTCTAACTCAAGAAATAATTATATCACATAATATAAAAGAAGGGGTTTTTATTCTTTATAATTGTCATTAAAATATCTTATATAATTTTAATATAATTAATTATTCTATTTATATAGCTTTATTAATTTAATTATTATAATATATTATATTATTATATATTTATATTTAATTTAAATTAATTAAATATATTTATTTAATTATTTTGATGTTATTTATATATGTAATTAATTATATTTATTTATTTATTAATTATTTATTTAATTATTATTTATATTAATTTAATTATGAATTATATTGAGCCTTATTATTCCAGTGCAAACCAGGTGCACAAGAAGTTTCTTTTTTTATCTTGAATACAATGGCGCTCTATGTTACAAATATTAATATTTATATATAATATATTAATTAATATTATAATAATTAAATTATTTAATTCTTTATATTATTATTTAAATATATTAATAAATTTTTTAAAATTATTTTTTAACTATTAACAACATTTTAATTAAAAGTATAGGAAGATTATATTATATTATATTATATAATTTTATTATTATTTTTATGTTGTAATAGTTATAATTATTTGTTTAGTTAATATTCATTATTTAAGATAATTAAATTATTAATTTTTATTTATTAATTAAATTTATAATATTTTTATACTATATTTCTTTTTATATTATTAATCTTAGGTCACTTCTATCTTCCGTTACTCTATTATTCTCTTAATCTTAGTATATTATAGTCAGGACTTCTCTAGTCACATTGAAAATTTTAGTCCACCATTTATTTTAATATGAGTCAATATCAGCCCAGAGATTTTCTACTCTTGGATAGTATTCAAGTGCGAACATTAGTTTTCGAGCTTTGTAGTACTTAATGTGTATGTGATTCACTATTCTAGTATTATTAGGTATGTTACTTGTGTGTCTGAGAAATTTTGGGGAGTGAAACTATTCATTTGGCATGTAGTGGAATGTGTGCCTTAATTTTATAATTTCTGAGATTCAGTTATTTATTTCTTTAATATGGAGATTGAAGGGGTTATAAATGCATAGAGAGCGATTATGTATTAGGGATAATTTGTTATGTGTAATGTTTGCAGGTCTCAATATGTGTTTGATCTTGATATATGAAATTTCTGTGAATAGTTAGGAATCAGACATACTCGATCATTTACTCTATCATTCTCACATAAAAATTTCGAGGCATCTGTGCTACTCTGCAATGTCCACTTGATATTAATATAATTATATATAATTATTAAAATTAATATTATTATTTATAATTTATTAAATTTAATTATAATTATAATTATATTTATAATTTATATTTATATTAATTTATAATTAATATATTATAATAATTTATAATTCTCTAGATAATTATTATTATATTATAATTATTATAATTATTATTTATATTATTATTATAATTATTTAATTTAACTAATATATAATTTAATTATTTATTAAATTTATTTTATTTATTTTATTTAATTTTATATCTCAGATATTTACTCTAACCTAATTAATCTATTTCATCGTTGGCATTTGGATCTCCTTTTCATAAGGATGTGGGATTGAGTAATATAAAATTACCATTGGAAAGCCCACACATTAAGCCAAGCCTATTACATGCTCTATATAGGCTATTAATTTATATATTTATATATATTATATACATTCTCTTTCCTCTATAATTATTATTAATTTGTAATTAATTTTAATATTAATTATTCTTTATAATTTAAATTTATTATATTTTATTTACCTATATATATTATTATTAAATTATATATATATAAATATTTAAATTTAATTTATATATAATTATATTTAATTAATATATATTATATATATATATTTAATATAATATAATATATTTATATATAATTTATTATAATTTAATTTATATTTTAAATTATATATTATATTATTATGTAATATTATTATGATATATATAAATATACTTATATATCATATTTAATATTAACTTATAATTATATTATTTATATAAGTCAATTATATTTATATATTATAAAAATTATCATTATTTTTTTTTATTTGTGTGTTATTTAATATATATTATAAAAAATTCTTTAATTAATTTTTGTTATTTATAATATATTTATTTAATTATTAATTATATTAATTATTAATTAAATTATATTATTAATATTATAATATTATATTATTATTAATTATAATTATTATTTATTTATAATTATTATAATTTAATTTAATTTAATTTAATTATTATTTATATTAATTTAATTTAATTATATTATTATATATAAATTTATATAATGATTATATTTATTAATTATTATTAATTATTAAATTATTATATTAATTATATTATATATATTATTATTTATCATATATATATATCAGTGGCGAGGCGGTGGCAATGTTTCCAGCAGTCATCGCAACAGTTCCCGGTTCCCTATTCCGACATTTTATTAAATATTATATTTATTATTATATTATACATTATATTAATTTATTAATTATCATACAACCCTTCTATCATTTAGAATGCTATATTATTAATACAAATCTATTATATACTACTATCTAATTAAAATTATAATAATATTTTAATTAATTAATTTAATTATTTAATATTTCTATTTTCTTATTATATTATATTATTATATTTATATATATAATTATTATTATATTATTTATATATATATATTTTAATAATATTAAATTATTTAATTTATTATCATATTAATCTCTCATCCTGTTGGATATTAAACTCTATTTCCAAAATTTAACAGCTCTTATTTTTGAGTCTTGAAAGAAATGCTATTTTATCTTATTATTCAAAGTATGGCATACTCTTTATTCAGTACTTAATATTTCTCTTAGTATATGATTCAATCCTGGTCTCCCGTCCGTGCTCTATTATCTATAGTAATACAAATTAAACCACTATTTGGCCTCTCGTATTAAATATGCCTTTTTTATACTTTTACTTTAATTTTATGTAGTAAATTGTAATTTAAATGTTCAAAATAAATTTTTAATTTCTTAAATATATAATTAATTAAATAAATTATTTCCTAATAAGCATCCTTATATTTAAGTTCATTTAACTCCTGATTTCCATAGAATTTATTATTCTTTTGTTTGAAAAAAGATAATTAGTTATTGATCTCATTGCACTCTCTCTCTAGAATGATCTAAATATTATTTCTTTAAAATATAGATTAATGGTATTATTGCCCAAACTTGTGCAGTTGATCTCCTATTATTGATTGAGGTCCTAAAACATTATATGCTATTATGCTAGTTTTACTAATTATTACTTATTCTTTGGCTCTTTGTAAACAACATTGCGATTATTATGCCCAGCATTTATATAGTTCTAGTTTATTAATTTTTATCATCACCAGCTCGATTACCTCTAAACATTTAATATGAGATCAAATTACTCTCAAGCTGTTCTCCTATTTTTTACAAAAGGTATCAACCGAGCTTACCATCCGAGTGAGGTGTATATATTCTTTTTTCTAGAGTACCACCTAGGTTTTCAAGCTAATATCTATTTCTAAAGTCGCAATATAATAAAAATACTGTATAGCATATCTTGAGAGAAGCTTTATGCGTGATGAAACTTTTAATCTGAATTCTTACTATCACTTTGTGAAGCTGCTAAACATCAGAGAGTTCATCTAATCGTGGCACCATCTTATTCCTAACGCCATTCAATACTTAACAATTGCACTCAGGAGAAACGTTAAATCAATGAAATCATGTTTTATTGAAATCTATATATATCTCAATAATATCTTGTCATCGTTTTACACTGAACTAAGAAGCGTTAGAATCCTCAAAGATCTTTTTGGATAATAACACTATACGTGAGAGCTCTAATATAAATACTATCTTGACAAATATAAGTCATAATGGTTCACTTAAATCAAAACACGTTAGTATATATCACTCTATCTATAGGCTTAATAAATGAGTGAAAACAAATAGTTGTATCAAACCCCCATAACTGAATATATCTTCCTAATGTGTATCATTGTATTTAATGTTAGCATAAACTCTTCCCTAATATCCTCATGATGAACCTCATTGTGGCACTTTTTTTATTAAGAGGATGTGAAATGAAGCCAAACTGCAACAGATCTCGAGCTATGGTACATCTCATTCTTAAATATGAGCGAACGTCTAAATTTCTCAGGAAAGAGAGAAATTCACAAAATGATAGAGGATAGGGGATGGGAGATGTTCATGTTAGACCTCAAGTCATGCAAAGATCTTAGCGTCTCGGGCTCCTGTATCTATGTTGTGAGATCTGGAGTTGTATTGAGAGCAGATTAGTCCAAGTCATAATGCCGGATTAAAGGTGGCCAGCAAAAAAACGCTAGGGCAGGTTTGAAGCTGTTGGAGAGAAAGTTTGAAACTTCAGAGGATATATGTAAGAGAGTGTCATGTTGAGCCAAGTTTACCAAGATCATTATGTATTGACTGTAAACATGTGGTGAATAATTGTTATAAAGAGAAGGGCTAAGCAGTGTGGTAATTACACATTCTCCTAAGTCCCACTAGCTCTTTCGGAAAAACAATAGAAGAAAGTTTCAATGGCTTTTGTTGTAACTTCTAAGTTTTATTAAGGCTAAAGTTTCAGTTGGTAACTCTATCTAGTAATGCGGCAACTCTTTTATTCACTCGTTCATACTCTATGGTAAATCTGACCATACCTTATATCTCTTAATTTCAAATACTTCTCTAATCCTAACATGTCTTCATATCCTGACTCTATATGTTCGTTTTTTATAATGGAAGCTTTGAATTTTCGATGTCTGAGTTTGGGGGCCTTTGCGTCGAATTTTCTACGCTAACAATATTATTAGAATGAACTAGTCTTGACTCTGATAGTTACATGTCATTCGAGGTCTTTATTGCATAATAGTGTGGGAACGCTGTAATTCGTTGAACTGGGATGTATCTAAGTGGTTTTTTACTATTTCCTATCTTCAGACTATAATATTTCTCTCCTCAAAATCCATGGTTCTGTCATGCTAGGTCTCTGTTCTTGGCCAATTTCTCAAGGCTAGAGACAGCGAGTACCGTTATCGATATTTGAGTAAAAAATTCTCGTACTATAATTTCCTATATTATTTCACTCTCGCTAATTATTATTTTACATCTCCACTAGCTAGAAATTCGTATGTAGGGAATACTTCTTTCATACGTAAAGTGTAAAAGCGAGGCTTACTATTACAAAACGTAATGTTGATCGTCTAACCTCCTTGAGAGATCTCCTACTAATAATTCTTATTTACTTGGCACTCTTGCCAAAAACATCTCTAACAAATATATTCTAGTTAAATCATTCTTATTTTAGTCTCCACCTTCTTTAATATTGATATCTGAATGGCTTTCTGTTTGTCTAGATCTCCCATTATCCTATTAATTATTCATTCACATTTACTCCAAACTTTAGAAAATGGACTCTCAATCTCTTCGGCCTCCTATTTTCCCCTAACTCAAAACTTGACGATTCTTGTACTATTCTCAAATCTAAAGAAGGTTTCCATCAGTACAGCTGTTTCTTTAGTGTCTAAGGTATCGTCCCTATGCGCTATATCACATCAGACGGTAGCTGACAAAAATATGATCGGGATAAGCCAGCATGGTCTTCCCTCGAAAAATCCTGTGAGACGGTTAGGAAGGCAGGTGGTACCACGTGAATAGACATTCCTTTCCTCCTCTATGTTATATTGTCATGGAAAATCGCTTTATCGATGTGCTTCACCCTCCGCCCCAAAATGTATCGTATCAATCATAAATTCTCTAAACGAACCTGTTATGAAATAATATCCAATTTATCTTCACATATTTTACGCAGTAATACCTCAACAACCGCACTCCCAATAAACTCTCCGACTCCACTATCGTTCACCGAAAATTAATTTTCTCATATGTTTTCATATTACTATCACTATATTTTAGTCATAGCTGAATGACTTATATCATCTTACTGTAGCTCATAATATCAGAGTTATCCTTCACGGAACTTACTATACTCATCTACTCATTCTACTTGATGTTCCCTTGCTGAATTTAAATCTCACTCAACTTGGGAAAGAGGCCTGCCACTTCACATGGAGAATTCTCATCTGCGTAATTTGCGCTAGCGAGAAGTTGAAAAACTTTTGGTGTGCAACACGGCCCCTCTCTCTCTAGATATATTGGAGCCTATGCCCGTTTTAGCAAGTGGTTGGTCGATTATACTAAAAAAAAATAAGCAATACCACTTACTCACATAATAATAAATTCCATTTGAAGTTAAACTTTCACTTCATCAGCCTTATGTGGGAGGGAACTTATAATAAAGTTTAAATATATTATATATATATATATATTATTATATTATATTATATATATTATATATTAATAATAATATATATATATATTAATATATATTATATATTAATTATATATTATTAATATATAATATATATATTAAAATATATAATATATATATATATATATATATATTATAATTATATATCAATATATTAATAATATATTAATATATATAATAAATATATATAATATATAACAATATATATAATATATTATAATTAATAATGATATAATATATATATATATATTAATATTATATTAATATATATTAATAATAATATTAATATATATTATATATTATATATATTAATATAAATTTATAATAATATATATATAGTAATTATATATACTATAATATAATTATATATAATATTATATATTATAATATTATATATATATATATATTATAATTAATATATAATGAAGAGAGAGAGTAAAGTAGAGAAGAGTAGAGAGAAGAGAGCAGCTACCAAGAAACAGTGATTTTAATTCGTTCAATGTTTCAGAGTACCATAATTAAAAAGATAAAAAGTACAAAAAAAAATCAAATTCACAACTATTAAAATTATATAAATAAATATAATATATTATAAAATAATAATTAATATAAATAATTAAATTAAATATTATAATATATATAAATAATATAATATTAGAGTAAGAATTTAAGGCAATAGTAAAAATATTAATAATATTATAGAAAGTAATATATCTTTACTATAATTCAAATATATAATAATAATAATAATAAAATAATAATAATAATAATAATAATAATATATTTAGGTTTATCTTTTCAAAAGTAGTTTCCCATTAAAAATCATTTTTCTTTCCAAAAAGAAAACGAATTTTTGCAATATTTTAAGGTTGTTTTATCATATTTCGTACTTTATAAAATATATAATTATTTCTAATATAAGGAACTTAAATTGATTTATTTTTGTAAAATGTGGAATTTATTTTTTTATTTCACATGTATTGAAAATATTTAAAAACTGTTAGGTTCTCCAGTTCCGCCCTATTTATTTCAGAAGCCCAAAGTTTGAACGAAATTTTAAAAAACTTACACGTTTAATTATGAGAAACAAATTCGCTCAATAGTTCTTCAGCGACAAATCTAAAGATGAGAACCATGTTATTTCACTATACATTTTTGCGCAATTTGATTTGGTGAACATTATATAATAATATCTGATATGTGTCTGGTTATAATTTCTTGGTTAATTATTATACAGAGAGATTTACCTGGGAGCATGTATTATATAATATTAATATTAATTCATTTGTAATTGAGTCCGCACTTTTATCAAGCGCTATAATATATTATAATATATAATTATATATATATATATATTATATTAAATATATATTAATATATTAGTATAATATATTATAATATATATATATACATATATATATTATATAATATATTATATCATATATATATTATATATATATATATATATATATATATATAATATATATATATATATTAATATTATATTATATATATATATATATATATTAATAACATTGTATATATATTATGAAAATATGAATAAATAATATAACGAAAGTTTTCAATTGATAAGTCTAAAGTATATTCTACATCTGGATCTGGTCAGTCATCTCCGCATTAATAGATGACTGGACGCTACGCACTGATATATATATATATACTAATATACGGTATATATATATACTATATATATATTATATAATATATATATATATATATATAATATTATTATATATATATTATATATTATATAATTATATTATATTAATATATAATATATATATATATAATATAATATATATATATATATAATATATATATATATTAATAGAGAGAGAGAGAGAGAGAGGAGAGAGAGAGACTAAAGTGATTAAATTTGGTTCATTAAAATTTAAAGATGGAGTAATATTATTTCCCAGTATATTATTATCACTAACCTAAATCACTTTCCGATAATTTCACTCAGTAAATACTTCGGAGATAGTTATTCGTATGTTATATCTAATAAATTACTGCTTGAATTAGTTTTGTTAACTTAGAAATAATAATTGTAACTATGATTATATTTTTTTTTTTTAAGAATGATATTCTAAAATTTATGAGAAAAACCAAATGTCATTAACAATTTAGAATATTCATGCTAAAATTTCGTCAAATATGTACACAATAATCTTTTCAGAAGTTGATATCTACCGCACACACAGAAAACAGCCTTAGCTTCTCCCTGGCTTATGCTGCCGCAGTTTTGGGGTGAAATACTCAGCCGCAACGTTAGAATATATTTACAATCTTTCTTCTAAACTCTGTAATAGAGTTTGTCATTCATTATTAGTGGAAGTCTTTTTTAGAAAGATATTTTTTTTTATTATACGGTACTTTGCTGAATGCGCAAAACTTATTTGTTAAGAATAATTATATACTAACAATGTAGAACAACGTCAATATATTATTGAATGAGAATGGTAGATATCATGATATATGGAAATATATTAGATGAGGGAAAGGAGTCTTGGGACAGTATGAAAACGCTAGGTTGATGCACAAAAAACTGCGCAGGCAATTCAAATAGCTTACGTGCTCTTTAACCATCGCAACCACTGTGAGCACACTACAAATAAGTACAATCAAATAAATGAAACATAAATTGGGTTATATCTGGTGCTCTCTGTATAATTGAGTCACACATAAAATAGTGTAATTATGTTACGGATGCTATGGTAAAAGAAATAAATAGGTACCATTGCCTGCCCTGGTATTTATGTAACTATTATGTATATCACTATCGCTATAATTACTATGCTCAAACGGAATCTGAGTCAGCAAATTTATATAATCAATTTGATTACTCTAATCTATATTTTAGCGAAGAAATATATAATCTTACCTCAACACGCTGAAAGTTAAGAAGTTTTTGCATAGACATGTTAATTAATAAAAATTATGTTAAGTCAAACATGGAAGCAACATTAATGTATAACTTAGGGTTTGAGCTAAAATTTCAAATTAAATTGTCTTGGTTTATAAATACACAAGCCTTACAAGTATAAAAGATATAATATAGTAACCGAGAATTATAAATTTGATGTGAAGTTAAGTGTGTGTAAGTTGTAGTTGTGTGTTGTGAGCTGGGGTGATGTAAGAATAGAGTATGTTGAGAGGGGGGGGGAGGAAGTGGGAGGCTGAGTATAAGCTAAACATACACAAATCTATAATATATGAAATCAAATGAAAGTGAAGATTGAG
>JABUQX010043032.1:40000-49908 GCA_015478945.1 Trachelipus rathkii
TTGGTTTTTAAATTTTGGAGTTATTAAATATATGATTGCTATGCATTTACACATAAATGTGGTATATATCTGAGTTATCTAGAATGTGTTAGTTTCTGCCAGGGAACGTTGAAAATTATTTTATATGGACTGTGATTTAAAGTTGCATTTGGATTTCCTATATTATACTGAGTAAGGTTGAATATATATAATTTTATATTAATAATTATAATATTATTATTTTATTGTAATTATTATATATTATAAATTTATATTTAATATATTATTAATTATATATATTATATAGATATTATTATATTAATTATTAATTACTATTATTAATAATTATTTATATATATATTTATTAATAATAATTAATTATTTATTATATTATAATTATATATTATATTATTAGATATAGCGTATTATACCCTATATAGGAATCACAATAAATAATCAAATATAAGATAAAGACATTTACCCGCAACAGTTATAATAATATTATTTTATTATATAACATACTCTATTTTGATCGTCAAAGTTACATATTAAAATGATATTATTAAATAACACGTTGAGAAATCAATTTCTAATTATTTGAAGAAAATATAGTTTCTATAATCACGAGAGTTTAAATACTCATTAATCAATACTGGAGAGCTTGTGTGGTAATGTTTGTATGTTAATTTGATTTTTTTTTTACTAAGAGACTCAATACTTATTAGACCCCGTTTAAATATTGTCATGTGTAGTGTGTTGCGGTTTTGGATGGGGTTATTTTGGTAGCTAATCCTTCCTTATATGCAATTACAGATAGGTGACATACTGATTTGAGTAATCAATTGTTTTATTTTTAGTGTTTACATATTTTAATATATATTTGGTTGGGTAATATTTTGTTGTTTGTGAGTACAGATTGTACTACATTGTGGATATACTAAAGTTATATAACGTTGCTGTGCTGTAATTAGCTTCAAAATAGTTGGAATTTTAATACATGTCGGTAAATTAGATTTTCTTGTGTTTGAGTATGTGAAAAGTTAAGGTGCTGTGTTGCATCTTCGTCATATTTATCATTTCTTTTTATTTTTTACTATTTTTTTATTTTTGAGATTACTTGATTAGATTATGTATTTTTTTTCTAATAGTTGAGTAGTATTTAGATTTGGTATTAATAATTAGTTCTTCACGATATTCGAATTGTCTTATTGGTAGGTCTTGGGTGGAGTGTATGAGGCGGTGGAGGAGTTCTTTATGTTTTTAATATGGAGAAGTGCGATCATCTTGAGAGAAAAGTTTGGGTTGATTGTGTCCGATTGTCTTTAATTTGGTACTGGGGGAATTTCTGTTGTATTTAATGCTAGGATGTTGAAATTTATTCTTGAAATTTTTTAGTTAAAATATTGTACTATGTGATGATTTAGATGAGCAGCTTTGAACAGTAATATTGTAATATATTAATGAGTGAACGATATGCATTTGTTGAATAGAGAGTAAATAATTCATCGAGATAAATTATGTTAAACAGGAGTGTAAAATCTATGATCTATGTAGGAGTTACTGTAATAAGCTTCCTCGATATTGTATTATTCTCGTATCTGACATGTTTTTTATATCCACTTTTTGAACAGTAATATTGTATATAGGGTGTCTTGTTTAATTTATAGTTAGTATTTTGTTTTCTTTATTAAAATGTTTTGTATTTTTCTCAAGTTTAAAGTAGCTCAGAATAATTTAGTGGTATGGCCTCTATATTATAATATTATATTAGCTTCACATAAATCTAACACGCATTAACACTAATAATGTTATGCTCTGTCAATATCTATCCAATTTTTTCATTACATTTAATCGTCTCATTTTAAATCTATAGATCAAATGTATTCTACATATGGAGGGATAATAAAATTAATCCTATATAAATAGAGAGTTAACATGAGCACCTAAAATAAAAAAATTATTTATTTCATCACTTCCCCTATTTTATTTTCCCTCCCAATATATATATATATATATATATATATAGTATATAGTTTCACTAATAGTATTTATATACAAGTCAAAGCTCAGTTATAAACGTACTCACTCACCAAATGCACTGATAGCATCTAGACCATTAATGTAGAGTTGAAAGTCAAATTTATTTGTATATTGACTTTATATTTCAATATAAATTAATTTATTTTTAATTATTATTGATTGACTGAATTATTTCATTTATTTCATTGCAATCACAAGGGATATTTCTTTACTTTCGTTGCCTCAGTTTGTATTATGGAACAACTTCCAATAATCCTCATGTATCCATAAGAATCTTACCATGTGAGTTCTGAAATGTGTAAGATTCTATACCTTCATTAACCACTATACAAGTTAGGAATCATTGAAGTAAGAGTCTCTCATTAGTATTTCATATAGTTATTATATAGTTTCATATAGTTTTTATATATTGAAAAAATACTCTTATAAATATTTGATTATAATATTTTATGGATTATACAAGTCAGTTTTTTTTATTTATAATCTTCTATTCTTATTTAGGCGTATGTCATCTTCATCACAAGATTACACATTTAAACTAGAGGTTTGATTTGTGTCATATTGATATCTATAAAGATTTTTCACAGAGCGAGTCTGATTCTTCTTTAATTTACTCGAGTTATAAATCCGATATCTAAAATAAGAGAACCAATTTACATTCTAAGCTCATAAAGACTTCTTCCGAGATAGTATATTCAACCACATAAAACATCTATTTTCTTTGACTCGGATAATAGTCTATAATAAACAGAAAGTTTGTAATAGTACGTATATAGTCACTTACTCACAAAACAATCACAACTCTCACTATAAAAAATGACCGATTTAGCGTAATCGATCATAAAAAACATGTATTGAATGAACTAATAGCTTATCAATAGTTCGAGCTATCATAACTTACGATGCAAAATTATAAAGTAGGAGAAATAAGTAGTATGCCATTTAGATGAAAATATTGGATAATAGAGAAATTTTGATCATTATGTATGATAATAAAATTTTCGAAAAATTAAAATTAATAATATATTGTCCCTGCGTTATTGTAATACAGATTTTAAAACAATTTTATATTATTTTTCTAATTTTTTATTTCTCAGCAGGTCAATGTCTAGAGAAACTAATGAAAATCATTAATAAGAAAAATATTAAATAGATTATAATATAGAGTGTTTTGGAGATTGCCAAAAGGGTAGATAGTTTATATATTATATAGATTGAATAACTTGCCTACGTCAGCAGACAGACAAGATTTTAATTACTCAGTTTAGTTTTTTATTTCATTTTAATATATTAATATATAATAAAGAAAAATAAATTTTTCGTTATTCATGCTAAATTTACTTAAAAATAATAAAATCAAACATCTAGAAAACAAATTTAATAATTTCAATATTTTATTACAATCCGCTGTTGTTAATATACTATTGACAGAAGTGGTGGATGGTGTCCAAAAGTGAGTGTAATTTTATTCAAAGAAGTGAGGGTGCGCTGTCAAATCTTTCCGAATCCCTCTCAAGGTATGTGGTATGTATCTATATTTTATTTTTGTTCTTTTTTTTTAACATATTGCTAGGCCAAGCACTACACACACAATATATATAAATTGAAATATTAAATAATTATATATAAATTTTCAGTGGTGATTTACAACATAATATTCAAACATCAACTTAATGGAGATAATATTTTAATAAATATATCTTTTATTATTAAATAAAAAATTCTTAATATTTGTTCATAAAACTTAGGGAGTATAAAAAATGAAATATGCTATATCAAAAAAGTACGACATGCTGTGTGTTGTCGTGGAAGAGTGTGGATAGCTCGTGATATTGTGAGTCAGATTGTTGTTGAGAGTAAGTGCTGATGCGGTTATATAAATGCTATTAGATTTTGGATAGATTTGTGTGTGTATCATATTAGAGTAGGAGTAAGAACTGAAAACGAGAAGAAGAGACACTAATTGTATATATTCATTGGGTAGATAAGTCTGAGAGTATAGTTGATTCATATCTAGAGTCAGGTATCGTTGCAGACGGGAAAAAAATAACCGTTGGCTTAAACAGAGGAAAAAACGCGCACCATAAGATAACAAGGAAGTTATTTAGGAATCGAGAGCGTTGTAAAGCTGCATAATAACAAAAATAGTTATTAATAATAAAATATAATAGAACATTAAATCTATATACACAATTTCAATACAAGAAGATATCTAAACACTATAACCACTCATTTAGGCTTTGTTGAGCGTGCTCTCGCCTTGAGGGCAGAGCCCGTTGGTGGATTAAGGTACATGGGAGATTGGATGTGTGTTCTCTATACGGCAAAGGGTGCGAAGAGTTACGCGCGAGACGAGCGATAGATCCCGAACCGTGGCATTGAACACAAAGCCAATAAAAACGGCGCTCTCTCGAAGAGAGGATATCCGAGGTAGTAATCATTTGAGGCGACAGTACCTTCTGTGTTTCTGGGACCGAGAGGCCCGACTACAGAGATATTTTGGCGAGTGTTACAATGGAGAGCTTATTTCATTACTTTAGTATATAAAAAAAAAAAAAAATTTAAACTGTACCTTATTAACATATACCTTAAATATATATTTTTGAAATCATGTTTTTCCAGCCCCTATTATATTATTGATTTAGGAGTTTACTTATAAGTAATATAAAAAAAAAAAAAAAAAAAATCAAAAAACTTATTCCGTTAGTAAAAATTATATATACTTATTACATATTATAATATATATATATATATATATATTATATATATATATATAGTATATATATATATATATAATATATATATATATATATATATTAGATATATATATTATAATATATATATATTATATTATATATTATATATAGTAAATATTAATATATATATATTATATATTATATATAATAATATATATATAGTATATATATATATATATAATTATATAATATATTTTATCAATATATTATTTAATAATATATATATATATATCAATATATTCTGATATTAATATATATATGGTCATGTTGGAGGTGGGATGGAGATATTTAACATTATTTATGAAGTAGATCAGATAGAGTTCATTCAGTACACTATATCACTAAGATAAATTTATTCTAAACAACGTCAATAACATACTTGATATTAAATTTTGTATATTTATAACAAATATTTTGAAATATTAAGACTATAATATCGGAAAGGAAAAAAGACGTACTAATAATTAACACATGGTATATATTTTAAATACACATCTATATATATAAATAATATATTATAGCATACAATATATAAATTGTTAAAAGCTTATATAATAATATTATTAGTATTTTAATATTATAATTGGAATAGAGATATATTAATTCTTTATCAAATAGATATTCTATATAATCTACATTCACGTTAAGTTAGTTATTATTCTATAGTCAATATACGTTAGAACTATCATTATAGTTAAATTATATATTGTCGTAGATGAATATAAGTATAATAGCATGATTTTATCAATATAATATTAGTCATACTTTAGCATAGCACTCACTGATAGATACAATTTACATTATTAATATTATATATATCAATATGTTTATGCTGTACTCGATTATTTATATGAGTAATATATCATGCATAAAATAGGTAAATCAATTAATTTAATAATTTATTATTATATACAAAATATTATACGTAAATAATTGAATTGTTCAGTATATATATTATATTCAGTAAAAATGTGATACTACTAATACTTAAAACTTATGGAGTAATAATGTATGAGATTTTCCGTCATTTTTAAAAAAAAAAGTGTTAAAGAGAAAGACAAGGATAGATGAGTGGATGTATAGTGAAGGGTTCCGAGTATATCGAGTAATGCAAAATTGCCATAGAAAAGAAATAGTAAGGTGAACGTGAAAGAAACAGCAATTTGTCCATACACCTTGCTGGATATGCCATAACCTGGTACATAAAGGTTCGCTGTTGTATTCAAGTAGAGGAGTAAACCCGGACTAGAGACTGGGACCTGGGGCATAACAAGCAAGTGGTATGTTTCTGCTCTAACAATATCACAACATCAATAGCCAATATAAATTTGGTCTCTCTCTTCGGTGTGTGATACATCCTTTCTTCTTATTCCTATTGCTGTTACTATTAACCATCGCACTCCTCACTACTAATACTCACTGTTCGCATCTGTTAAATTTGGATGGCACCTCTTCTTATCAAATATTTCCTCTGAAAAAAACAGATTGAATTGAAAAAACAGAGGAATACTTAGAGAATTGAAAGATATATTAGCTCGAAAGCAAAAATCGTGAACAAAATAAATGAGTGTGGAGAAAGTATTATTTTTTCCCCACAGATTTAAGAATAATTGCTTCTCCTTTGAGCGCAGAAGGAGAAATATACATTATTATGTATCACAAAATAATTTATTATAAAATTATCAAATCTCGACAATAATTTAAAAACCCTGCTAATGCACAAAACAATTCTGTTTCGGTTGCAGCGATCTGGGCGGAGTTGAGGCTTAAAAAATAATTAATTGCGAAAGACTACAAACCTGGAAATCTGAGAGAGAAGATCCAAATTTAAAATTATATCATTATTAGTTAACCATCTGGATTATAACCTTAATATGAAAATATCGTCGAATAATGAAAATATTAAAACTCTACGAAATAAAGAAAATAAAAAAACATTTAAATAAATTTATTTTTTTGTTGACTTAATAATCACGTCCAAAGTAAGTTAAAAAATGAAACCATAAAAAATAACAAATTACGTGTTATTACCCAAAAACTTTATTTTTTTTTATATTAGAAAAAAAGTGACCCGATTTTTTTCCAGTAGGCATTTTTTGGTTTTTAGCATGAAGCTATTTATATAGACTGCCTTCTCTCATTTACAACAACGAAAGCCATTAGAGAACGCTAGAAAATATAAGAAATATTATAAGACTAAGGTTAGAAAGAGAGTTGAAATTATGTGACATAGCCAACACAAACTTAAGCACACAGATAGTACGATTTTGAACGAAAGACGCCTCCGCTTCTTTTTTTCTCCTTTTCTTCAACCCTATGGACTTAAGATACTTACAAAGTTAAAAAATAATATGGTTCGATTTATAAAATTATCTTCCCACGCGAAACAAGTTTACATAAAAAATGCCAACTGCGACCATCCATATATTTTTCCTTGTAATCCCCCCCCTCCAATATTTAGCCGGCCTTATCAGAAATTATTTTATAGATTGTATCTTTTTTCTCCAATCTTATTTACCCAACACCCCTGAATATTCGTAATCGGTTGTTCACACAAGTTAGGGCGCTATTAATTATTTTACATCGAGCTTCTTCTGACACTTTGTCTAATTAATCGACAACTTGAAACTAGATTATCCCGCCGAGAGCTTTGGAAAAACGCGAGCGAACTCAGACTTGGGAACAGATGAGGCTATATAAAGGCTATAAATAATCAAAAAATAATGAATATTTAGAGACGTTTTCTAAGTATTAGAGTGGATGCGAAGGAGCATGAAGTGAGGAGACAGAGGCTAAGAAAGACTCATACATGCGCTCATGCGAGCACTCAGTGGACATCATCTGCACGCTTCCAGGTCAGAGATTTATACGAATCAAAAGGTATCGAGAAGTCACAGATCACTACACATCGAAGATTCGATCGTGCTCACGGAGAAGGGGGGATCAGAATCATTATGGGTACTCTATCACATTAATCATCTCTACACTATTCAATCTATTTCCCATCATTAATCTCTGCGATTATATACTATATCAAGTCTTTGTATCTAAAATATCGCGTCATTTTAAAATACATTAAACTAAATATAATAATAATAATATTATAATAATAAAATAAAATAATTAATATAATAATAATATAATATATAATACTTAAATCATCTAACTCTCACATCTATCATTATATATCTCATATCTATCTCATCACATCAATTAAATAATAGTTATTATTATTATTATTATTATTATTATATAATTATTTTATTATTTTATTATCTATTATTAGTTATTATATTATTAGTATTTATTAATACAGCGAATAAAATTACGATACAATTAATAAAAGAATAATATATAAATAATATATATAATAATAATTAATCTCTCAGAATCCTCATATTCTCTCATCATTATCATCAATAACTTTATATATGAACATTTTACAAATATGATTCAACTGTAAATAGCTGCGAAGAAATTGTATTCTACATCACTAACATTCCTTTCTGATCATCTTTCTCCCTTTACTCAAAGTCGTCAGATTATATTATGTAAAATTTTAAGTCTTAATTTTATCTTTTTTGCTTTCTTTAATAATTTATATGATATTGTGAAGTGTGGATTTTATATATAATTATAGTAGTTAAGTTATATATATATATATATTTACTTTAAGTAAACTTATAGTATATAAGTTATATCTATCTCTTTATAATATATCTTTTATAAATAAGCATAAAAAATATATAATATGTAATAACTAAAAATATAAAAATTATACTATACTATATATATTATTCAGATAATTTAACTTTGAAATTAATAAATAATATTGATATTTATATTAACCAATTATAAACTAATCTATCAAAAGTTTCGTTCATAATATACCTCTGTGAAACGCAGTAATGTTTATAGGTTCCTTAGACCCGCTACCGCGTTGACGACACTCATAAGAGATTCATTCTTTTGAAATTTGCTTTATTCCAGAATTTTATATAGCAGCTTACTTATCTCTTTACGCTTTGTCCCCTATCCAAAGAGACTGTAAGGTCTCCTTCTTTAGAAGTTGTTCGGACTTATTAGGAGAACTGTTCTGGAAGTGAGAGATAAGTATATTTTTCTAAATCAGAAGTTTGGATGTAAAGATATTTTCTTTGTCTAATTTCGATTTTTGGTAATTTTATTAGATAAAGAAATATGTAAAGTTAACTTATAAATAATGTTAAAATTTCTATTATTTTTTGACATTTATTTTGCATTAATTGTATATTAATTTTTCCTTTTTCTTTTTCTTTTTTTCAGTATTTCAATGCAGAACCTTTTTCTTTTTCTTTTTTACCTTCTTTACAATTTACAGCAGAAAATCTTGGATGTGACTTATATTTTGTTATGAATGAGTATTATCTATTTATTTCGTTTGCTTATTACTAATCTTTATATTATATCTTTCTATTTGTTATTATTAAACACATATATTTTCCACATTTCTTACTTTTCTTCACTATATTCTTATATCATATCTTTATTCTTATTACACACTTAGATTAGTTTTTATTGTTCTTTACACATTTCGCGTTTGGTCATTCTCTTGTATAAGAGTAATTAACTCTTGTCATTTTATTAGAGCTTATACTATGTATAATGACATTGTCTTTTTGCGTTCAGTCAATAAACTAACTCTAGTACAATATCTTATTCACTTCAGATTAAAAATTTTACGAAATTACATAGCTTCTGGGGACTCTTTATAATCTGAACATCTTCACAAATTCTTATTATTATTTATTTATTCTATTATTATTACTATTAATTTATTTAATTATTATCTAATCTAGTGATATTCATATTCATTTCATATTATTATTATTATTATTATTATTGATTATTCTTCTTTATTTATGTTAGTTAATAAAATTCATTGTATTTAATATAATAATAATAATAAAATAATAATAATAATAATATAATAATAATAATAATATAATAATAATAATAATAATAATAATAATTTACCATTATTATTTTATTTATTATTTATTATTAATTATTATTTATTATTATTATTTATTAATTATTATTATTATTATTAATTATTTATATTATTTATTATTATTATATTATTAATTATTT
>JABUQX010043033.1:0-10000 GCA_015478945.1 Trachelipus rathkii
GGAAGATATATGCGATTTTTGAGTCGAAAAAGAGTGCGCCAAGTGACTGAAGGGAAACTGATTGGTCGAAGACCAAGGTGCTTTAGGAGTTAGTAGAGGATGTGTGATCAAATCTTACATTGAGCGAATGATAATTCGAAAAATGAGGAGAGAGGAAGAATAAATTGTATTTAGGGTTTTATGGATTGCAACAGGGGTATGATAGGGTAAATGGAAGGTCTAGGGCAGGTGTTAGTGATATATAGTGTTGGTGATAGGCTTCTGATGGAATAAAAGGATGTATGCGATAGGAGCATGTTGTAAAATTAAATTGTCAAAAGGGATTGGTAGTATTAATAGCGGAGTAACAAGGGTTGTTTTATGTCTCCTGTTTATTCAGATTTGTATATGGATGGGGTTATGAAAGAATTGAAGTGGTCGTGACAGAAATGGGTTAGAATGATTGGAGATGAGTGGAAGGGTGCCGCTACCATTATATGCAGATGATTTTGGTTTTGTTGTTGGCGAACTCTGAAGAGTTGAAGGAGTGGTAGAGAGATTTGGCAGGAGGTGTAAAAGGAGGGGTTTGATAAGAGTAGATAAGAGTAAGGGTATGGTTGTGAGTGAGGGCAGTCCTCAGTGTGAAGTTATTTAGATGGTGAGCAGCTGGACAAGTGTCTGAGTTTAAATATTATAGGGTATATGTGGATGAAGAAGGGAACGATGATGCAGAGTTTAGTAGGAAAGTGGTGAATGGCAGAATGGCTGGTGCAATTAAATCGTTGGGAATGTAAAGGGACTAAGATTTGAGTGCGCTAGGGTCTTACATTACGGTATGTTGTCTGTGTTATTGTTATAGTAGTGAGACTATGGTCAGTGGAATAAGAAGTATAGATCTAAAGTCATGTGTTCAGATGAACAATCTTAGGGCATGTTAGGTGTGAGAGAAATTGATAAAAGATCCAATAACATATTAGAGAGTG
Organism: Trachelipus rathkii; assembly: GCA_015478945.1. Lineage (NCBI taxonomy): Eukaryota > Metazoa > Arthropoda > Malacostraca > Isopoda > Trachelipodidae > Trachelipus > Trachelipus rathkii. The sequence goes on from JABUQX010043033.1 coordinate 963, forward strand.
TGTGTTTGGTGTGAGAGAAAGAGGTAAACGAGGAGAATAATGATAAGTATTTGAGTGTTTTCATGGTGGAAAGATTTAATGAAAGTCGGGTTTTTAAGAAGATGGATAGTGGCGAGGTGTTGAAAATGACCTGGCTGGGAATCGAAGAAAAAGTGGATGAGTCAGTAAACGAAGTCTGAAGGAGAAAAATGTGAGTTTGGCAGAGGCGAGAATAAAGGTGCATAATAAGAGAGAAGGCGGGGTTTTGTGAGGGGGTTTATGGTTGTGGTCCCACCTGGGTCAGGATGAACCCTTACATGACGATTTACCATAGTGAGGGTCCGTCGCATTCCTGTGAGCTCTAGAGGGGATTTTCTGACTGCGACGAGTCCTTACTAATGTAATGGCACAGAAGGGGGAAGGGCTGGCTTTCTTTCCGACTTTTTCATATTCTTCTACTGCTTTTCTTTTTCTATGCTTGTTACGCACCTTGATACCAGTCCTTAGGAAAAAAGGAGATGAAGATATATATATATATATATATATATATATATATATTATATAAATTTATATATATATATATATATAAATATATTATATATATATATATATTATATTATATATATTATATATATATTATAATATAGAATATAGTAAGAGGAGTCACTTAAATGTAATAATTATATGCCTTAGAGCACTAATAAAACTTAATAATACAAACTCTACTTTATATATTGATATACCTCTTTTAACATATTGTATTTACTGTATTTTAATGTTAAATACCCTAAAAAGACTTGATTTATATGAAAAATAAGTAATTTTAAAAAAAAACAAAAAAAAACACCAAAAATTTGGGCCTTTCCGTCTTTTTTAAAAAACGTGTTTATTTTTAAAAAAAACGAAGAAACGTTTTTAAATCCCAACCCCTATATATATAGTATATATATATATATAATATATAATAATATATATATTAATATATATTATATAAATATATATATAATATATAAAATATATATATTAATATAATATATAATAAAATAATATATATATATATATATAATATATATAAAAGAAATCGTAAAGAAAACCATGGGAGCTCGACAAAAAAAATTTTACAAAAACAAAAATTTATTTTTATAACATTGCTATTGGAGAAATATTTTTTAAAAAAATTTGCAGTTCATATTTCATGAGAAACAATGAAATGTTAAGGTTAACTTAAAAAAAGAAAAATGTAAATAAAACTCCAGAAATAAATCTTGAAAAATATAATCTAAATTTGTATCATTTATTTAAACGTATAAAATAATTCACTTGCCACACTGTTCCTTTTATTAAAACTTTTTTATATACAGGTTTACTATTAGTGTTGAAGCAATAATACTATAATATAATATATACTATATATATATATATATAGGTATATTATATATAATATATATATATATATATATATATATATTATATTATATATATATATTATATATATATATCAAAGGTCGAGAAAGAGAAAGATATAAAAAAATCCAGAAAGAAGTGTGTCAACGTCTGACTTGAAGAAGCATCTTGCCATTTTGAAGAGAAATGATTTAGGGAGCAGAGCAAATATGTTCGAAGGAATGAAAATGGAAAAATAATATTTTGCATTTAACAAAAACAAGAATTTTTATTTTCATTTACAAAATATACAAATTAAATATAAATAATATTAATGTGTGTAGATAATATTTTGAATAATATAATGTTCAGGTTCCGCTTTAAAGTGGGTTTTATTTACTGGATATTCGGCACGTTCAGTTATAAAGAAGATTTTCTTTGCACAATTCTAGGGCGACAGGGCTAGCAACCCGGCCTTTTACTTTCTTGCTTGAAGAACTCCTGGACCAGGCATGGAGCTTATGTGTCTTAAAACAGATCATTGGAGAACTCGGGAAACGAGCTTCTAGGTCGAAAGAAATATGATTCTAGGTCCATTGAAAAGGTGTGAAAACCCTACTGAGTGCAAACTCACGGGACTGCCATTCAGAAACTATTGCGCCGAGAAATAGTTTCTCAGAGTTCTCTGGTCAAGTGTTTCGATGCCAGAAAGAGAAAGATGCTGGTTAACTACAGGCGCGAAAGCACTATCTGGAGATGGTAATAGATAGATAGATACGATAAATATATATATATAAATATATATATAATATATTATATATATATATAAGTATATATAATATAATATATATATATTATATATAGATATATTATATATTAGATAGATAAATAATACTATATATATATATATATAATCTTCATCTTCATCTGTCTCCTATCCACAGATTGGGGGTGAGGTTAGTACCATACCATTTAACAAAAAAGTAGTTGAAGAACGTGACGCAAGTCAAAAAAGAAAGCTCCCCTTTACCGTACCATTTATACATTTTAGCGAGAACTCGTCACAGACAGAAAAATATACCCTAGTGTTTTACTAGACTGCGACTGACTCTCACTGTGGTATCTCGTCAATGTGGATTTCATCTCCTTGTCAAAGCCCACAACCATGCCCCAGCACAAACCTCGCCATTCACTCCTGTTATGCACTTTTCTTCTCGCCTATACTAAACTTACATTTCTCTCCTTCAAGCATTCCCTTTACTGACTCAATCCACTTTTTCTTCGGCGTCCCAGCTGGTAGATTCCCAGCACACTCACCACTATACATCCTCTTAACCAACCGACTATCATCCATCCTTTCAATATGACTAGACCATCTCAATGTACTCTCGTTTATTCTCTCATTTACGCCTTTCTTCACAACACAACTTTCTAGTGCGTTCATTCCTCATTTTATCAATTCTCCTCACACCTAACACGCCCCTTAGATTGTCCACCTAAACACATTGTACCTTAGATCTATACCTCATATTCCAGACCATAGTTTCACTACTATACATTAGCACATGTAACACCATACGATCATGCAAACCCTAGAGCACTCAAGACTTAGTCCCTTCACATCCACCAAGGATTTAATTGCACCAGCCAAATTCCTACCATTCACAACTTTCCTACAACACTGCATCATCCGTTCTCATTTCCTCCAACATATATCCTAAATATTTAAACTCGGATACTTGTTCCAGCTGCTCACCATCTAATATGACTTCACACAGCTAGCTCTCCTCACTCACTACCATAACTTTACTCTTTCATATCTACATTTCCTTTTAAAACCCTCCTTCTACACACCCTGCAAACACCTCTACCAATCCTCTCAAACTCTTTTCAGATTCGCCACACAAAACCAAATTATCCGCATACAATAAGCAGGGCAACCTCCACTTTCTTCTATTCTTCGTCATTCTAACACCTTCTCCTACCACCCCTACCTCTAATTCTTTCATTACCCTATTCAATTTATTCTTCTTTTCCCTCATTTTCTCAATCATTTGTTTCAAAGTAAAAATTTGATCCACACATCCTCTACCTCTTCTAAATGCACATTGCTCTTCACTAATCACTCCTCCAATCACTCGACTTATTCTTTCAACCAAATTACCAGCATATATCTTCCCTACAACACTCACAATAAAAACTAATTCCCAATAGTTCCTACAGTTCCCCTTACTCCCTTACCCTTATATAAGACTACTATTACTGCTCTCCTCCAATTCCTCGGAATTATACTTTCCATAAACGCTTTGTTACATAACTTCCAAATCTGTTCAATCACCTCTCGCCTAAATTCTTGATCATTTCACCAGTAATTTCATCTATGCCTGCAGATTTACCATTCTTCAACTTTTTTACTTTACCCATTACATCCTCCTTATTAATTACTTCATCCTCAAAATACCTATTCCCTCTTCCACCATGAAACCCACACACATTCACTATCACCTCTTCATTAATGCCAATGTTATGCAGATTTTCGAAGTGTTCCCTACCGCACTCTCTCACATTCAATTTCTCAGTTACTAAATCACCATCCATATTCATTATTCTATGCAGATTCCCCTTATTCTCATTCTTAACCTTATGCGTTTCCCTCCTGATAAGCTTCCTATTCCCTTGTAAGTCCAGATTCATCCTCCTTCCAAACTGTTCATTTACTTTATTTTCCTCCTACGTATGCAACTTCTAGTCTTCCTTTTTTCCTCCTTATATAATTCCAAACACCTTTCTTTTGAAACATCATCATTGGCTTTTAGTACATTCAACCACTCCTCTTTTTGACTTTTAACCACTTGCATCACCTCTTCATTCCATCACTCACTGTCAACCCCCCCCCCCCCCCCCCCCCCCCCCCCCCCCCCCCCCCCCTCCCCCATCACCCCTTCATTCCATCACTCACTGTCAACATTCATACTTTCTACTTCAACACAACCACATACTTTTCTTGCAGTATTAACAAACACTTCCTTCATTTGCGTCTAGAATTGTTCAGTTTCATCTTGTTCACATCAGACTGATTCATTTGCAGTGCTCTTAAATACCTCTTCATATTACCTTATTCATTTAATTTCTTACTCTTAATTTTTCCCACTACCTTCCTTATCACCTTCTTCTCCATCCAAGCCCCACGAACTCAATCTTACATTAAACAACATAATGATCCAATAATCCCATCCCTAATCCCCTCACTGATTTAACATCCATCACATACTTCAACATCTCCTTCTTCACTAGCATTAAATCAATTATACTTTTCGCTTCGATTTCATCTCTACCTATACCAACTCTAGTATACTTATGAATACTCTTGTGTTTGAAGAAAGTATTACTTACCTCTCTCCTCACAGAAATCAATCACCTTCCTACCATTATCATTTTCACCCGTCACCTCAAAACTACCTGTTATACCATCCCTTTTTTGATCAACTTTCCAACCATTTAGGTCATCCAACACAATCAATTTGAAGCTCCTACTCATCCCATCCAAAACATCATTCAGATTATCCCATAAAATCGCACTCTCCTCATCACCCTTTTATGTCACAACCACATATACCTTAACCTTTTCAGACTTAAATTTAGCCACTAGAATTCTAGTTCTCATACAAATTAAATCCATCATAGCTCTGTGCCACAGGTCACTTATCAGAATCGCTACACCTTGTCGCCCTTATCTCATTCCTTTCCACTCCAGCGCACACATTTCACACCACACCACTCATCTTCCCCGTTTTCTTTCATCTTTGTTTCAGTCACAGCGAACAAATCAAATTTACCCATTCTAAACACTTAGGTCACCTCTCTTCTCTTCTCCTTATCATTTATTCCTCTGACATTACATGTACCCATACGATCCATATATATTCGCCGAAAGATAGAATTTCGATTACGGGGATCAAGACCTTCTTCGAGGCATGCATTATTGCATTAGAATTCCCGGTAAGGGATAAGTGATAATAGGTAGATAACCCAACTTCCCCTTTAGTCGCCTTCACCGACACGTAGAATATACCCTGCGAAAATTCTTTCTCCCCCGCACACAATAATATAAGGTATTGCCTCTGTGATGCTGTCTGAAAGAAAGAAGAGTATGCATAAACGCAACATAGAAAGGCGAACCATTGGGCACTGCATCATGGGACATACCCTACACACTAAAAGCTCAATATACATATGTATATATATATATATATATATATATATATATATATATATATATATATATATATATATATATATATATATATATATATATATATATATATATATATATATATATATATATATATATTTTTTTTTATTATTTATTATATATAATATATATATATATATAATATATATATATATATATATATATTATATATATATATATATATATATATATATATATATATATATATATATATATATATATATATATCAACATCGTTTCTTTAATTGTTAAAAATACAAAAAAACACATCAATCAACTAACACTACCTGAGTAATAAAAGATTTGATAAATAATGAAAGAGTTCTTGAGCCGCTATTTATTAATGGTATTCTTTATTAGGATCACAAATATTATAATTTCTTTTGAACAGAATCAATAATTAATTAATGAGTTACAATGTTTATTATTTTGTTTGACATCATAAAAATATTAATCTTTAAGCCCTTCTCAGAGGCACAGACACTGGTCTGCCTTGTCTCGACTGTGTCTTTTACGGCAATCCTTATTAGGGTTTTATCTTATAATGGGCCCGGATCGTTTTATTCCTTTTATAAGGAATTGGTACAGGAGATCACTATGATGGGACATTAATTATTATATTTTTCATCTTTACTGGATTTGATTTTATACAAAAAGACTGTATATGGGCACAGCTCTTTAACAAGTCTTTGAAGCTCTGTATGTCTTCGCTGTCTATCTGAGCAACCGGTTTTTCTAAGCCATGAACCTCTGGTACCCCAAACACCCCAAGAGAATTCAAGAATGCCCAAAAAGGGCTAATCAGAAAGATTTTATAATTTATAATTTAAAATTAAAGAAATTTTATAATTCAAATATAAAAAAAAACTTTTGTTTTATTAATAATTCTTGCCTCTCTCAGGAGTGCAAGCCTTACATGTAAATAATTAATTATTTGTTTGGGCCGTGTTTTCTGAACTATATATATATATATATATATATATATATATATATATATATATATATATATATACTATATATATATATAATATATATATATATATATATTATATATAATATATATTTCTGTATATATTTGTTTGGGCCGTGTTTTATATATATTATATATATATATATATATATATATATATATATCAGAGGCGACTCCTACACTCGTGCTGCTCGTGCTCAGCACTAGTGAACATTATTTTTGCAAATTTAATAATGTTACGATAAAATTCTCTTATATTTTTGCGAAAGTTGGTCAAATAAATGAAATTATTACATAATAAATATAAAAGATTATGCAAAATTGAAATGAAAAAGGTACGAATAACCACTATTAAATAACGCTTTTAACCCATTAAAAATGACGGCAGTTCGTGCCCAAATCGAATAGTTGAGATGGTGTCTGTGAATTTAGAGTATAAAAATGTTAATAAATACTATGTTTATAAATAATATGTTTAAATACTAAACATAATAAATAATAATTTTATATCAAAGAATATTTAATAAGTAAAATAATAAAGAAATTACTAAAATACTTAAGAATAATGGAAGAAAAAGAATAACTTGAAATATTATTATAGTTAATCATGGAATCAACTATAAATTAAAGAAAACGTTTTAGATAGGAATAACTCAAGTATTTAATATAATATATATATATATATATATATAATATATAATATATATATATATATAATATATATATAATATATATTAATATATCATATATATATATATATATATATATATATATATAGATGTAGCATTGAGAAGGATGGCTTAAAAACAAGAAGTGTACAATCCATTAGCCGTGTACGTGGAAGGCAAGAAATGAAGCGCAGAGAGTGAAGAGGAGGGCAAAGGAGGAGGTGGCTGAGAAGCTAGCAAAGGAACTGATGGATGATATGAAGGAAGGCAAGAAGAAGATTTTTAGATTGGCAAGAACGTATAGAGGAGCAAAGATAGAAATGGAGAAACATTGGTAAGCCTGGAGGATAAAAACAAAAGGTGGATTAGAGTAGTTTGATGAGTTTGTTGAATGCTGGAAAGTGCATCGGGGAGGAAGGGAGAGAGAGGGAGGAGGAGAGAAACGTGAGGGAGTGGAGGAGGATCGAGAACTAACGGAGTCGTCGGTGCAAGGTTATATCAACGTAGCGAGGAAACTTTGCGCAGGTGTCGTTAGGAAAAAGCAAGACGCTGGAAATGGATTGGCCTAGCAGTGAGGATTGGGATACATCTTGAGTTGCTGAATGGACTGGAAGACTCCTCTCAAGACAGACGGAGTCTCTGCAATTATAGCTTATGACATCGCCTGACCGAAATTTCATCTGCAATATTAGGTTGTCTGGGTGGAATGAAGCTCAGATTATGCGGAAGCGTTGGAGGATAAGGTCGTAACTAATATTTCTGCATTGTTACAAGGTAAAGTGTGTTTTCCGCCAGGAGATTGTCTAATATATAGAGGAACCACACTATACTGGACTCCATACTTATGTCGAACAGTCTTTATTATGAAAGATAGATCTCTAAGTGGAATACCGAAAAATTAGTACGCCATTAATAATAAAAATAGAGCCGAGTTAATTTAGCCGCTGGCAGACAACAAACGCTAGTCCACTTGCGGTATTAGTAGGCTCTGGCCAGATGATTAGCTACTTACAACGACTTTTTCAATGTTCGCAATGAGACAGAATTCTTCAGGACATTTAGCATATTTGGGTTATAATACAATATTTAAGAACACTCATTAGTTATTGCCTTTCATTAGAACATTCACATGTACAATTAGACGAGATCTGAATTCTGTACCCAGGACGAAGTGATAATTTGGATGTAGTCATCGTGAGATGGGCTTTATAGAAGTCTAGGACTGAGCACCTTTGTATACGCGCAGTAAGATGTCTCTAACTTCATAATTCCTCTCCCAGAACTCTCCATAGCTTTCTCCCTGGGTACAGAATACAAAGTACATACGTGAGACTTATAGTCTCTAAGTCTATGGAAGGTGAAGAACAAGGAAATATAAATATGAAAACGAGGCAATGGTTTTTGAGGTAAAAACTCCGGAGTACAAGGCAGAACATCAGGATAAGAGTGTTGGTCCGTCCGATACTGTTTATAGCGTATTTCGGACATAGTCATCAAGAACGGTGTTAAGGAGAGTTTAAGGCAATTGCGGAGAATCATGGTATGACGCAGATGATTTGCGTTTGTTATAATGGAGATGGTGAGAGGTTGAGGCAAATGGTTGCTGTGTTTCGCAGAAAAATTGAGAGAAGCTGGATTAAATATGAATGTGTAGAATACAGATATAATGGTAGTAAGTAGGGAGGAGGAGGAGGAGGAGGAGGAGGAGTTAATAGTGGAGGTAGACGGTAGAGAGATTAAACATATGGACAGATATAAATACCTAGGAAGCACATTTGGAAGAGAA
>JABUQX010043033.1:15000-22500 GCA_015478945.1 Trachelipus rathkii
GAATTTAAGAAGCGTTCAATGATAGTCTCAGAATCATCAACTAGCGTTTTCTTGAATGAGCAATATTCCTGATACAACATGTAATGCGCAACAGTTACATAATCAGACAGCATTTCCGATTTCTTAGTTTGCGTTATTACCATCCTACAAACCTCCGACAGATATTTTATAGGTTTTAATCCAGAAATATAGATTCTACGAGCCGTAGGTTTAAATACGCCTGTGTCATTACACATCTTCCATACTCGAACCTCCAGTCGATGTTGTGAAATTATACCCTTAGAAAAAGAGATAGTAAGATGACTAACTTTATGACATCCTCTTCTAGCAATAATCGTTTCCGGTGATTCTACTAAAACGTTGGTAGAGTCAGAGTACTCCTTAACCCATTCTGCAGCATGACGACATATACAGAGTAGTTCATCTGTACTCATAAAAATACGTTTGTTACTGCGGTATACAGATTGATTAACACATGTGAAAAAATCAGAACCATCGGGGTTTCTTTTATATAAGATTGAAACCCCACACCCTGGGATCTTGATTACCCTTTGTATAATCTTTTGTATAGGGGTATATCTGTTAAGACGCTGCATATTGTTCACTTAATGAAAATAGAACACTTTTTAAACGGAACACAACCTCCTAATGCTTTCAAGTCCACAACGATTATGACGTTAAAACAAGCATCATGAGAAAAGATATTATAAAATTAAGGATACAAACACAAGCCTAACAGGAAGGCTAAACCTGTTTTACATTCACTTTTAGGCCTTACGCTCCGTTCGTTTTATGTCTGTATTTCATGTTTCATTCAACGCTATCACATTGGGCAAACTAATAAACGCTAATTGGACCTAAGAACATAGCATATCTAACTTACGAATAAACAGTTTTCATTAACAAAGTTCGTTACTCATCTACGGTAAATAACTAACACCATTCTTAAAACTCAACCTACCCCGATCCCTTTTCGAAACATTACGCAATACCTTCAAATCCCGAGGCTCACCCTGCATACTTATCATTAGGGATGCCTTTATCTTTATACAAAAGCTCTCCCAAAGGCGCTCACACATCAACATAATCTCATTCTTTATGATACATAACCGAACAATTTTATCCTGACATAGCATAAAAATAAGTTCTTTGAATAAAATATCACAGTAAAGCATAATAGTTTACTGATTTTAAAACAGTAAATCAGTAAATCAGTAAATCAAACCACCCATCCCTGCAGTCCCCTACCCGGCCCATCCGCCTGTGATCTATTGAACTATTGATTCAAGTCATATTTCAAGTATCATTTTGGACAAACATAACATAAAAATAAGTTCTTTATATACTAACCTACGAATATATGCTTAACCAACAAAGTTTTAGCATCAGTAAAGCTAACAAATCATAATCGCGACTAGGAATATAGTGTACAAATGCAAACCTAACATACCTCACGTATGAATAATCAGCTAACATCCTGAAAAATTCCTACTGATCAAGGTAAAGTAGCTAACAGGTCATACAATACTCGATATGTTCCCACTTTTCGAGCATATTAGCAACAGGTAAAGCCGTATTATCTAACAAAATCCCTTAACAAAGTGATCAATCTATCAAAGATACCACCATCTTGAACTATGAATTGACACTATCTTCATCAGAGTGTCCCTCATCTCGAGTATAACATCATTTGACCTGTGAATAAACGTAGACATTAGCAAAGTCTTACGAATAAACAGTTTTCATTAACCAAGAGTATCTAAAGCAACACATTACCTTCCGAGAGAAAACCCAGGAGGGATGCGCCCCTTGAAGGGTGTGAATCCACAGAAGGGGGATCACCCCGAAGGGGTGTAAGCGGGCTTTACCCCTCCGAAGGAGGGGTAAGGCCTCAGCCCTTCGGGCTGAGGCCCAAATGATGTTATACTCGAAATGAGGGACACTCTGATGAAGATAGTGTCAATTCATAGTTCAAGATGGTGGTATCTTTGATAGATTGATCACTTTGTTAAGGGATTTTGTTAGATAATACGACAATATATTTAGCTAATATATGAAAGTGGGAACATATCGAGTATTGTATGACCTGTTAGCTACTTTACCTTGATCAGTAGGGAATTTTCAGGATGTTAGCTGATTATTATACGTGAGGTATGTTAGGTTTGCATTTGTACACTATATTCCTAGTCGCGTTTATGATTTGTTAGCTTTACTGATGCTAAAACTTTGTTGGTTAAGCATATATTCGTAGGTTAGTATATAAAGAACTTATTTTTATGTTATGTTTGTCCAAAATGATACTCGAAATATGACTTGAATCAATAGTTCAATAGATCACAGGCGGATGGGACGGGTAGGGGACTGCAGGGATGGGTGGTTTGATTTACTGATTTACTGATTTACTGCTTTAAAATCAGTAAACTATTACGCTTTACTGTGATATTTTATTCAAAGAACTTATTTTTATGCTATGTCAGGATAAAATTGTTCGGTTATGTATCATAAAGAATGAGATTATGTTGATGTGTGAGCGCCTTTGGGAGAGCTTTTGTATAAAGATAAAGGCATCCCTAATGATAAGTATGCAGGGTGAGCCTCGGGATTTGAAGGTATTGCGTAATGTTTCGAAAAGGGATCGGGGTAGGTTGAGTTTTAAGAATGGTGTTAGTTATTTACCGTAGATGAGTAACGAACTTTGTTAATGAAAACTGTTTATTCGTAAGTTAGATATGCTATGTTCTTAGGTCCAATTGGCGTTTATTAGTTTGCCCAATGTGATAGCGTTGAATGAAACATGAAATACAGACATAAAACGAACGGAGCGTAAGGCCTAAAAGTGAATGTAAAACAGGTTTAGCCTTCCTGTTAGGCTTGTGTTTGTATCCTTAATTTTATAATATCTTTTCTCATGATGCTTGTTTTAACGTCATAATCGTTGTGGACTTGAAAGCATTAGGAGGTTGTGTTCCGTTTAAAAAGTGTTCTATTTTCATTAAGTGAACAATATGCAGCGTCTTAACAGATATACCCCTATACAAAAGATTATACAAAGGGTAATCAAGATCCCAGGGTGTGGGGTTTCAATCTTATATAAAAGAAACCCCGATGGTTCTGATTTTTTCACATGTGTTAATCAATCTGTATACCGCAGTAACAAACGTATTTTTATGAGTACAGATGAACTACTCTGTATATGTCGTCATGCTGCAGAATGGGTTAAGGAGTACTCTGACTCTACCAACGTTTTAGTAGAATCACCGGAAACGATTATTGCTAGAAGAGGATGTCATAAAGTTAGTCATCTTACTATCTCTTTTTCTAAGGGTATAATTTCACAACATCGATTGGAGGTTCGAGTGTGGAAGATGTGTAATGACACAGGCGTATTTAAACCTACGGCTCGTAGAATCTATATTTCTGGATTAAAACCTATAAAATATCTGTCGGAGGTTTGTAGGATGGTAATAACGCAAACTAAGAAATCGGAAATGCTGTCTGATTATGTAACTGTTGCGCATTACATGTTGTATCAGGAATATTGCTCATTCAAGAAAACGCTAGTTGATGATTCTGAGACTATCATTGAACGCTTCTTAAATTCTATAGAAGTACAGAAACTCATCTATCTATTTAGAAAACAATGGACCGAAAGTGCTTACCACAAGGATCTATCGAGTAAACATATTTTAGTGTCTGAACGTGAACTTTTAACATATGTACTCAATGATGGTATCGATGAAGTGAAAAAATATATTAGATATAACGACGAAAATGATTGGTTTTCAATGTAAAGATTTAGCGTTTTTAGATCTTAAGACCATGTTAATGTGGCTATTCAGCTCATTCATTTTGTTTTGTTTTATTTGGAGATAGATATTTCTTCAGTAGGCTTGCACTGATCTCTTTGCTCACTCTGTACCATGGCTGTTTACATTATTAACCTTATTATTGTTTGTGCAAAGAAATATATACAGCACGAACTGATATGATTCGTTACATTACTGTTGTTTTCTTCTGATTGGCTGAAAGAAAGAATCTCATTACCTATAAGGGTTGTTTCATACGATTTCCTTCAGTAGTCCATTTTTTCACTGTACTGGCACGATGACATCTCCTCGCATCTCTACATCTGTTGCTGATATCTTCACGAGGAGCTTCGTTATTCCCAATGATGTGTCATTTATATTTAAGCGTAAACCAAATGGTAGTCGTTACGTTGCTTGTATTTCTGCCAAAGGGTCAAATAATAGACCTTTATTCGTTTGTGCTGATGGGTTCATCAAGATTATCGAAATCGCTGCTGCATGGGTAGAGGATAAGTGTTTGTTATCCGAGAGATCAGCGTTTAGTGAAATATCTAACTGGGAAGACAACATAAGTGGTTCTAATAGAATAGACATGGTGTTCTCATCGTGTGACAATATTAAAACCCTTGAGGTACGCCAATATTGGAAACCCGTCGATTGTGTGACCTTCTATCGCACATGTATAGGTTTCACAGTTCAAACATCTGAAAATATTACAGCATTGCTTAAAATAAAAAACGAATTAAATCTTAACGATGTTAACATACTTGAGGACATAATACATATAGCACATGGTGTAATCTATGATATTTACACCGAAACATGTGGTTTCCCGTATAATGCAGTATACAGGAATGCTTTAATAACTATCAGCTTGGATGAGTTTACTTCTCTCTTGTATGAGAGAATGAGTGCTGCTGAATCAAAATATACAGAAAAAGTTGAATGTTGCTGAAAAAATTTATTCTTACATTCTTTCAAAGGGTGTTGAATCTTTAGAGAGATATATAGAACGTACCCAACTTGAATCCTATGTTCGCTGATCAAATGAATTAATATATTTAAAATAAACTTATATTTTTATGTATTTATATGTTTTTATGTCTTTATATAACACTCTTTTCAATGAAAATTATATGTTATAAAAATGAAAACTTGTTTTAGTTCCCTCTTATGTTCGATTTATTGACTACATTGATGATGATGGCTGTTTATTCTTGACCAAGTGTGAATAAGTTACGTTTTTGGTTGCTATGTTAGTTACTTTACTGTTGTTAGGTGTGAAACTTTGTTAATGTTGACCGTTTATTTCTGTTTAAGATGAGTTAAGTTTGTCGTTGTACATTATTTTCTTAATTCAGATGATGCTAAGTAAGCTTTATTAATGTGAAAACTTTGTTACGTCAGCATATATTGTTTGATCTTTGTATAAAGAACTTGATTTTATGTTATGTTTATCCAAAATGATACTCAAAATGTGACTTGAATCAATAGATCAAATATGATCACAGATGGCCAGGAAGGTGGATGGATGGTGGTTGGATAGTGGTTTGATTTAGATTTACTGCTTTAGGGTATGTAAAACGTTACACAAATTTAGTAAAAATTTGACCTTAATCAATAGATAAATAGATCAATAAAGATGGATGGTGGCTGGATAGTGGCTTGATTTAGTGATTTTATGGTATGTAAAACGTTACAATTTTAGTAAAAAATTGACCTTAATCAATAGATCAATAGATCACGACTGGACAGGAGGGTGACAGGAGGGTAGATGGATGGTGTTTGATTTACTGATTTACTGTTTTAGGGTATGTAAAACATGAAAATTTTAGTAAAAATTTGGCCTTAATCAATAGATCAATAGATCAATAGATCAATAGATCAATAGATCATATATGGATAGGAGGGTAGGTTGGGTGGCTTGATTTACTGATTTACTGCTTTAGGGTATGTAAAAAACGTAAATTTGTAAGTTATAAACAAAAAAGTTTAAGAAATTTTTTTTTTTTTTTTTTTTTTTTTTTTTTTGATGGTTCTGAAACCATTATTTTCGAAATCTACAGATCCAATAACATATATAAAGACACCTACATTGTTGTTATACGAATGTTTATTAACTGAGCACCGCAGTGGCTCCAGCACCGGTGCCGGAGCCAACTCATCAGATTCCTATACCAAGTCTTTCTAGAAACTCAACTCTGAATCCTCTCACCAAATTTCAGCTTTCTACGTCAATATTTAATGTTTGAAGGGGGGTGGGTCCCCCCTTCGGGGGGACCCACGCAGGCGTAATTTCGTATACATCGAGGTTACCTTACCATCTAACCACCCTCCAAATTTTATCACGATACGATAACTCTAACTTATATAGATATATGTCGGAGCCGGTGGCGCGGTGCGGTGCGGTGCGGACCGGTGCAGTCCAGTGCAGTGCGGACTCGGAGTCGCGGACGCAGGCGCAAAAGGGATTAAAAAACAACTCAGAAGTGATCCCCTTCGGGGATCACTTCTTCGACGTAATAATAATAATAATAATAGGTATGTGAATGTGTATGTGCGCGCGCCTGGCGATCACGTAATCTTCTCCGACGAGTTACGTCATCGCATGAATCTAACTCTCGTTAGGCCTAAACGCACCCACGCAGATCACGCCACAAGGGCGTAAGCGCAATATCGGTGTCCACCCTCGGGGGTGACCCCCCTCTATATACATCCTACAGACTTGAAATTTACACGGATTCGTCCTTATCCCATACATAGATTATATTCCAAGTTTCAGACCTCTATCTCTTATACTTTTTGAGAAAAAGCTGCCAACGCTCAAAACGTAAGAATACTACTATATATATATATATATATATATATATATATATATATATATATATATATATATATATATATATATATATATATATATATATATATATATATATATATATATATATATATATACATATATATGCATATATTTCAATATATATATATACTTATTATATATATATATATAGGTCAGCGTTGGATTGTCCGTCATATGTATCTTAAAAACTATTAATGCTACAGTAAAACGGAATACATTTTTGGAATCAGCGTAAAGAGTTAGTCCTGGAAAACTTTTAAAAAATAAAAAAAGCGATTTTAAAAAAAGTTAATAAAATGTAGAAGAGTAATTTTAAACTTATTTTAATTAACGTAACCTTACGTTGCCCTTTAAATAATGGGTGGTGTTTAAAACTAAAGAATACCCAAAGGGTATACCGCCGATGGCAGGGAGTCGGGGTCTCTCGGCGCTTCCGAGGAGCTACGGGGTAGGATTATTCCCCCTCAGGGGAGGGTCTTCGGAACAGCTCTTTGGTATTTGGGTGTCGCAGAGTTCCTCCCGCCCCTCCCTAAGGGTATGGAAAACATCCCCTATGTTCCACATGAAACAGGAGGCTTCCCTAATTGTGCCAATGTATATATATATATATATATATATATATATATATAATATATATATATATATATATATATATATATATATATATATATATATATATATATATATATATATATATATATATATATAATTTAATTTTGTGCACGAGAAAGAGATTTTGCTATTCAAACCCCTGAACCCCGTTACAAATTTATGACCCCGTTATAATGAACTGTTTTTAGAGATTGCAGATTTTTTGATAGAATTTATCATTTT
>JABUQX010043033.1:25000-61697 GCA_015478945.1 Trachelipus rathkii
GCTCGAGGGAGCTTTCCACTCGCGTGCCGCCTCCTTTAAGACGCCCTCGTAGCACAAGGGGTGCTGTGTCGGCACATGAGTTTTGTGTTGATATTAGCAACTCCAGACTAGTTCGCTGCGGTGCCTCCTTCTTTCCTGCCACCTCTGTTCTGTGGAATTCTCTTCCATCTTCTGTGTTTCCTACTCAATTTAATCTCCCTCACTTTAAAGCCCGCGTCTGTGCTCATCTGCGTAATTTGCGTTAGTTGAAATTTTGTTGAGTGAAACACCCCCTCCTTGAATAGGGCTTTGCCCGTGAGCGGTGGTGATAACTGTAAAAAAAAAAAAAAAAAAAAAAAAAAAAAAAAAAACCCCGCAGAGAACTAGCCTGGAGTCACCAATATCTACACAAAACTCGTGCACAGATACAGCACCCTTTGTGCTACTAGGGCGTCGTAAAGGTGATGGTACGCGAGTGGTAAGTTCCCTCGAACACCTGCCGCTGCGATACCTATAGAAAAGAGATAAATCACCAATAGTGCGCCGCAAAGATAGAGGTCAAGTGAACTGGAAAATACATATTATAAGCCTTTTGTCTTTTGACTCGACCCTGATGTTCAAAGACAGGTGAAACCAGGAGCCCTCAGATATGAGAGCAATTGCCTCTATACAAGGCCGAATGAACCCTTGTATGGCTGGAGTAACTGAAGAGGGAAAAAAGTCTCGCAGTCTAAACAGAACTCCAGTTTCTTTGACGCCCTAGCAACCGTTGTGATGTGGGGTTTCCAAGACATTTTGTTTATGTTAGGTAAGGATGTTTTATATTGTCAACATTAGAAACGAGAACACCGTCAAAAGAGATGGGAAAGTTAGAAGGTATTTTAGAGAGGAGATTTGTAGAAGTTGAGTTTTTGAAAATTGAATTTCTAGGGTTGAGACGGCCCCACCCAGCAAATTCTATCTAGATAAGTGAGAATATAATCGGAAAGATTAAGACGAGAGGCAATTCTAAAAGTAAAAGATGGAGCAAGATTGAAATGAGTTGAAGAATGAAGGATCGAGTCATCGGCATGAATATAGAAGTTAAATGTAGAGTGAGAAAGATCATTAATAATTGAGATAGTGGGAGGTAAGACGAAACCCTGAGAACACCACTATTGACAGAAAAGAAGAAGTCGCTCCATCAACCAGAGCCGATGTTTAGCGACTTGAAAGAAAGCTAGACATAAGTAAGCAAAGGGAAGCCAAAGGAGGGGAGCTTGGAGAGCAATGATGCGTGTCATACCCGGTCAAATGCTTTGGATATGTCAAGCGCCACTACGCAAGTCTGCCCGTAGTTCCTAAGAGCGGAAAACCATAAATCGGTTAAATAGGAAAGTATATCGCCAGTAGACCTTGAACACCAAAAGCCGTACTGGCGATCGGAAAGAAGAGAATGAGATTCCAGATGGTCTAAGAAGTGAGAGTTGAGAAGGGTTTCAAAGATCTTAGATAGAATACAAGTGAGAGCTATAGGGCGATAGTTAGAAGGATCAGAGCGGCTTCCTTTTTTCGGAATAGGTTGGACATGTGCGTGCTTCCAACACTGAGGGAAAGTGCTAGTATTGAGACATATAGAATATAGTTGAACGAGGGGCGGTGTCAGCACGTAAGCACATTCCCTCAAAACTCGGGTTTTTTCCAACCCTGTGTTAAACATTACTAAACGGGATAATAACCGAGTAAAGATAAACACATTTTGAGCCATTGAGAGGAGCGTTTAGGAAATTTTGGAAAAAAAAAAGTTTATCTCTTATCGAAATCGAATCTAATTTAAAATCTGATAAGAAAATATTTTATAAACTCGTAAATTAAGGTAACGGTTAACGGATGTAGGGAAAAATTTTAACTCGTTAACGTTAATTCACAAATGTAACTCGTTAATAGTCCGTTACTTCTTTTCGAAATTAACGAAAGCGTTAAAAGTTAACGAAAAAATTAACGAGTTAATTAACGGATTAACGCTTTAACGCGTTAATGCCCACCTTTATATATATATATATATATATATATATATATATATATATATATATATATATATATATATATATATATATATATATATATATATAATATATATATATATATATATATATATATATATATATATATATATATATATATATAGTCATGCTTGTAAATTATGCGTGAGCGAGATTAATTCAGGGCTGCGGAGTCGGAGTCAGAGTCGTGGAGTCGGAGTCGTGGAGTCGTGCAATTTTCCCGGAGTCGGAGTCGGGTCGGAGTCGAAAACTCTGTGCAAAGTGGAGTCGAGTCGGGTCGATCGAAAAGAATTCCTATGAGTAAGAGTCAAAGGTCGGAGTCGAAGATTCCCACGTGTAAGGAATGGAGTCAGGTCGGAGTCGGAGTCGAAAATTTAGGGAACTATTATTATTATTATTATTATTATTATTATTATTATTATTATTATTATTATTATTATTATTATTATTATTATTATTATTATTATTATTATTATTATTATTATTATTATTATTATTATAAAAGTTTTTGATTTTATTTCCAACGTTCTAAATATTTATTTTTGTACATAATTTAATTTCTTTAAAATAATCTTTGAAAATAATATACAGGAGAAGAAGATATATTTACATAGATTTCCCGACGCGTTTCGTCTCTATACTTGAGACATCTTCAGAGGATTATTTCTTGTAAGCGAATGAGTCTTTAAATTGATATATAATAAGTAAATCAAATGATATTGAGTCTGACTGATAAATACATAAAATTTTATGTTAAGGTCTGGTTGCGTGTTTTGATGTAGAAGGCCTCCGCAATTTTAAGTTTCTGGACTTCACACGATCCGTATAATATTGTGAAGTGTTTAGAAATATTACTAATAGTTGATTGACCATGTGTCGTATTGAAATGTTCAAAGATTTTGCTGGGACTGTAGAGATGTTGATATGCCCTGTCCGACAATCTATTCTTCGTGTAACCAATATATGTCGACGTACAGTCTAACTCAGGGCAGTTAAATTGGTACACAACGTGATGGTTGTCGGGCAAAGCATCTCTTGTGCTAAAGGAAGATGACAGTTGTTTTGACTTATGGTATAGTCTGACTTTAATTTTTGAGATGTCTTTAGTTTTGAGGTGAGAATTCAAATATTACGAAGGCACTTCTCTTCCTTATTGACAAATAGCATTGGAAGTTTTGAAGAAGAAATTTATCGAATTTTTCTGATTATTTTTATTTTCTTTATTATATAATTTGTAAGTATTTTTTAATTAAATTTTCAACTGAATATTGTGGATGATCACAGTTAATTAAATTTTACTTAATACGGCAAATTTCTTCATCAAAAGTTTTCCAAGTTGAACATAGGTTGTATGCTCTGTAAACTAAATTTTTACGATAGATTCTTTGTAAATAGTCGGTGAATAGGATCCATAGTTCATATACAGACCATTATCAGTGGGTTTGACATGCATGCCTGTAGATAATGAGCCGTCAGAATTAACATTGATTTTGATGTCTAAAAAACAGATAGCATTATTAACCTAAGTTTCGTATGTGAATTTTAAGCATGACAAACAACTCTTGAATTCTATTGATGAACTGATGTATATGATCTATGTTCCTAAAAATAGTGAGGGTGTCGTCGACATACCTTATGTAAAATACGGGGTTAAAGTTGTTTGTTTCACGAAGGAATTTTGTTTTTCCAGATTGGACATATAGAAGTCAGCAAATGTAGGTCCAAGTGGTCAGCCCATCGGCAGTCCATCAGTTTGTAGATATATGTTTTCTTTAAATTTAAACGGTGTTTGATTACAACAAATTAATAAAAGGTTCCTCATATGTTGTTCTGATATATCTGGGGGGGGGGGTAGGTTATTTGAGTGATACACTTCATTAATTATTATGTCAATCGTATCAAGAACCGGTACATTTATGAACAAAGATTCTACATCAAGTGAGGCGAATATATTAGTGGCTTCAAGTTTTAAGTTTGATAATTTACATAATGATTCATTATTTGATTTAACTATGAAAGAGTTATTAAGATATGGTCGAATAATGCTGTTCAGATATTGGGCAATTTCGTGTGTAACCGTTCCGCACATAGATATTACAGGTCTCAAAGGTGAATTTTCTGAGTTTTTGTGTATTTTTGGCAATTTAATATATATATATATATATATATATATATATATATATATATATATATATATATATATATATATATATATATATATATATATATATATATATATATATATGCTATATATATATATATAACTATATATATAACAACTAATATATATATATATCTAAATAATAAAATCCAGTTCTTTTAATTTTGTCAGAAATTCTTTTGTTTTTAGAAGAGAGAGAAGAGAGAGAAGAGAGAGAGAGAGAGAGAGAAAGCGATTTTATGCTATTATTATTATTATTATTATTATTGTGTGTATTATTATTATTATTATAATATTATTATTATTATTATTATTATTATTATTATTATTATTATTATTATTAAACAATATTATTATTATTATTATTATTATTATTATTATTGAAACTAGAAAGTATTAAACTGTTAATTTTATAATGCTGTTTTATAATAAAATAAAAATAATTGCATTATAATTACGTTATACATTTGTTTCTATATTTGTTTGTCATGTGTTGCGCCTGCCCTCCTCCACGTCTTTACGGTACTTTACCGTATAGCATTTGGAGATTAGATTCATTGGAAAAGTGGTATATTTTTTTATTCTGAAAAGCAAGCAAAAAAAAATTGTTGAAACAAAAAAATGTTTTAATGTAACTCTGTAAGCACTAATCTGAGTCAGAGTCGAAATTTTGAATTTGACTGCTAGGTCAGAATATGATCGGGTCGGAGTCGAAAATTTTTTGTTTAGTGGAGTCGGAGTCGGAAAATTTTTGTTTAAGTGGAGTCGGAGTCGGAGTCGGAGTCGAAAATTTTTGTTTAAGTGGAGTCGGAGTCGGAGTCGGAGTCATCCAAATTTGAATTTAAGGAGTCGGAGTCGGAGTCGGAGTCGAAAAATTTATTTTACGACTCCGCAGCCCTGGATTAATTCATATCCATTGCATGGATCGGAACACATTTTTATTTGATTAAAGTCAAAATAAAACTTTAATGTAATAAAAGAGCTTCACACCTTTAAAAATATTAAAAGAACAAGTCCAAGTCCTAATTATTTATTTAAATCTATGTAACCTAACGTAACTTAACTTAATCTTACTTAACCTAGCCAAACTTATATTAGTGTATAATTTATTTCACTTTCCATTGTTTCAATAAACAAATTCACAACTAAACATGCTGTAATAAACTTATATAAATGTAGAAAAAAAAGTTCAAACTTTTTTCGATACGCGCGCTGTTGTACATTTTGTTCGATAACGTAAATTATGAAAAAAAATTGGTTTCGGCTACATATTACCCACAGATAGTTGACAAGCCCCATATATATATATATATATATATATATATATATATATATATATATATATATATATATATATATATATATATATATATATATATATATATATTACACAATGGTGAGTTGGACTTTTCCGTCAGAAACGGTAGTTAAAACTTTTTCATGAAAGCAAACCGATAGCTAACTGATAATGATAATGCAGAGATACCGTTTCTTAAAATTTTGGCAACTCACCACTGTTTATATATATATATATATATATATATATATATATCTATATATATCTATATATATAAATATATATATATATATATATATAACTTTATATATATATATACTATATATATATATATATATATATATATATATATATATATATATATATAATTAT
Source organism: Trachelipus rathkii (assembly GCA_015478945.1). Taxonomy (NCBI): domain Eukaryota; kingdom Metazoa; phylum Arthropoda; class Malacostraca; order Isopoda; family Trachelipodidae; genus Trachelipus; species Trachelipus rathkii. Next base: position 30,852 of record JABUQX010043033.1, read on the forward strand.
ATGTAACTAAATAGCAACATATATATATACATATGTATAACAATATACATAATTCTTAATAATATAGAAATATATAAAAATATATATATATATAATAAAGAGATATGTATATATATATATATATATATATATATATATATATATATATATATATATCTCCGTCGATGGGCAAAGGCTAGAGTTCTACCAAATTCAACAGGAGTTGGGGTGAACCCTTTATCCAAGGCCAAATCAAAGGCCGACATACCCCGATTTATGGTTTGAAAGTGTGCAATTTAAAGTAAAGTCTAAGCTTTGGTCATAGGAAAGTGGTAGAATTGATGAAGGAAATGTATTCCATTCCAGACTTTCCTAGTGGAGTACATGAAAGGTTGATCATAGCGGCTATTACTGAAATCAGGGATTTGGACGGAAAAGGAATAAGACGAGGGTTGACTGACGCACCTGACATGGTGCTGTGCGGTGCGTGGTGTGAGGTGCGGTGCGGTGCGGTAGACATTTCCAGTGTCCCGGTGTGGTGCGACAAGAATAACTTTTGGTGCTTGGTGAGTCTACTCTGTTGAGATGCGGTGCATGGAAGGTACTCGACTAAAGAGTTCAGAGGAGCAGTGTAAATTGTAATAGTTATAGTATAAGGAGAATGATAAAGCAGTTAAGTTAATGGCTTGAAATATATTGGAGAGAGCTAGTGAGAGTAGGAGTGTTCACAAGTCGAAAAGCCCTAGACTGTAATTTATCTAGGAGAATAGTACGTGTGGAAACACACTTGATATTTGATGCATACTCCATACAAGGGCGAGCAACGCCCTTTTAGGGGACCATCCAATGTTGGAGATTTCGGCACGCCATTTTAGCCCCCACCTAAAAATGGACATAAAATTCTTAATTTTCAGGCAATTATGATGGGGAAAAGCAAACCGCAGCTTTTTTTTTTTGACCTCTGAAACATTTTCGGGTGTTTTTCTGTGTCTGTAGTCATTGTTTGGGCATTTTCATTTTTCAGAACCTAATTTTTTGACATTTTTTCGTATCAACTTCTACATTTTTTTTCAAAATGACTTCAAACTTGAAATATGCATAGATGGGTCCATTACTCACAAAATACACGAAGTAGTTTTTTGATTTTTGGAAAATTGCCCTCAGCAATGTCGAAATTCAAAACCTACTTTTTTTTTTAATTGCTGAGCATAATTTTCCAAAAATCAAAAAACTATTTCGTGCATTTTGTGCGCAATGAACCCATCTATGCATATTTCAAGTTTGAAGTCATTTCGAAAAAAATTCTAAAAGTTGATATGAAAATTGTCAAAAACTTGGATTTGAAAAATTGAAAGCCTGAAGAATATTCTGGACAGAAAAACACCAGAAACCAACGTTTCAGAGGGCAAAAAAAGCATCAGTTTGGTGTTTATAGAGTCAAAATCGGCTGAAAATTCCGAAATTTAAGTCCATTTTTAGGGGGGGAGTGAAAATGAGGCTCAGAACGAGCAAAATATTGAAGCTTGCCATAATTAATTAAGTTAATTAATAATTTTCGCATCCGTATTCGCGAATTTAAAAAAAATATTCGTATTCTGTATTCGTATACGCGAATATAAAAAATTCATATTTGTTCCACCTCTAATATATATATATATATATATATATATATATATATATAAATATAACTATATATATATATATATATATATATATATATATAATATATATAACTATATATATATATATATAACACTCACTGCTATATATGCATATTTTAACATATATATGTATATATATATATATATATATATATATATATACAGTATATATATATATATATATATATATATATATATATATATATATATATATATATATAACATAATATATATATATATATATAATTAATATATATATATATATATATATATATATATATATATATATATATATATATATATATATATATATTAATACCCCATATTTTACCACATATAGTAGTGTATATGGGATTTTGTTAGAGATGTCATACTCAATAATTTTCAGCTCGAGTTCTAATTACTATCAGGGTGTATTTATATTTAGTTATTTACTTAAATCTTTATTCTGTGTATGTGTATAATAGTTTAAGGCTGCTGTCCTGTATGTTTCACTAATCGTAAAGCTGGGCTAAGTAGCCTAGGCCTTCCGCCATTAGCCGATTAAGACGAACTCGGTCATCTCGGATGAGGAATCGATATAGGAGACATTTCGGGGTGAGTAGGACAGCCAGACCACCACCCTATTAGGTAGGAAGAGGAGTGGTAATGTTGCTTATGTTCATGATTCAGTTTTCCCAAAGAAATGAAGAGGGGATGAGGAAGCGTAAATGTGTGAATGGAAGTGTAGATGCTCTGACGTTTGCTACTCAAAGTTGATCTGTGGCTACTATATTAGTGTAAAGAAGGAATAGGTAATGTATATTTACTAAATCGACTAGAACAACTGCTCTTTTAAGTTAATCCCCTTTTGGGAAGTTATTTATAAAGGGTACTTGAAGTACCCTTGAAAAGAGAAGAAGGAGGGGGTTATGCAGAGTGCTGCACAATATTCGTTCCTATGATAATGATGGTAGCATCTTGTTGGAGGATATGAGACTAGGCCCATCTAGAGGTGTTGACTCTCCTTCAAAGACTCTCGCAAAAGTACAGGAGCTCTCTCCTCTCTAAAGTTATTATCGGACATATCCTTTACCCTGTCTCACAATATATATGCTGGCAGTATGAGCACGAAACTGTTTCCTGTAACCTTCTCCACGTTCCTCAAGATGCTCATGCAAGACCATGTCAATAACAACTGTGACATTGATCTCTTCTGTTATCTTTATAAGAAGAACCTCCGTCCTAATTCTAAATCTTGTGAGGTGAATAAATACACGCCGTACAGATTACTCGAGACACTCCTTAGGCAGCAGGAGGGATTCACTTCCCCCTTATAGCCACTTTATGGGAACTAAACCCCCTGCCCGTGGTGGCCAGTCTCTCAACAGCTCCGACACTGTTTTCAATGCTCCAAAGATACCTACTTGTCAAGTGGGGGCCTTTTCTGAGCATCGGTAGTCATATGCTAATGTAGATTCTCGCCCCAGCACTTCCAACGATAATGCATAATAATGCATAGTAATGCATCTTCACAGTTAACCCCAGAAAGCGGAGCGATCAGTTGGGCCAACTCTCTCAAGGAGTTCACAATGCCCTCAGGTTAGGGTTCACAGGTAATCTTGGAATTCTCAACCTGGGAATATCCAGGGTCCGGTCTGTTCAGATTATCAAGGAATATCACATGATATCACATTTACGATATTGGAAATAAAAAAGCATGATCCTCATTGAGTCTTTGTGACGTAGAATCCACAAACGGGCTTCAGAAACTATCAAATTGAGCCTGCGTGCGCATACAGCCGGCAATAGGTATAATGACTTAAATTAACAAATTTGGCAAATAAAGAGTAATCTATTGGGTTCTTACCTTAAGGTTTGTTTTCGAGAATGAATTCTTCTCAAGTTTTTTTTTTTTTTGAAAATAATTAGGTAGTACTAACAAAACTTAATTCAGGGGTAATTAGATTAGCAAAAGGTAAAGTATAGTGAAAGATTGATATAGTGATGAAGAAGAAATTACCTCCTTTATCCTTTGATCTTGAAAGCTAGTGGGTGAGGTAATGTGAGATTGAAGTGTGGTATTATTGCTAATATATATATTATATAATATTATATTTATATATCTTAGTATTTAACTACTACTACTATTATATATATAATATATATATATTATACCTTCTATATTAATCTTATAATATATATTATATATATATATATATATAATATATATAATATATATATATATATATATAATAATTGGCTTATATGTATTTTCTTAAAAGCAAAATATAATGTTTTAAAAATCAGATGATATCTCCAAAAACTACAATAGCTACAGGGAAAAAGGAATACAATTGTTGGAATCCTGGTCCAATATTAGTGCGGAAAATGTAAATAAAAAAAAAAAAATCGGTCAAAAAAACTACAATAGCTACAGCGAAAAGGAATACATTTTAGGAATTCTGGTAAAATTTTTCTTAGGAAAATGTAAAAAAAAATAATAATATATAAATAAATAACAATAATATGGCTAATTTCTCTATTAATAATTAATAGACATAAAATATTACTACTTATATATATTATTTTAAGCTAAAATGGAATGAAAAGATACCGCGACGCCCATGCTAGGGGGCTCGAGCCGACGGATGAAACAGGGGGGCACGTTTTCCATATCCCAGTAGGGGAGGGGCGGCGGAGAAACCCCGCCACACCACGGCGCAAATCCAAAAAGAGAGCGGGGGTTCCGGGAGACCACTCCCGGATTGGGCGGAGAGAAATTAGTCCTGACACACCGTAGTTACCCCGGAAGGCCGAGAGACCACCCAAGAAATGAAAATTCCAAGAGGCAGGATTAGGTAAATCCTTTACAGCGTTGCTAGGTAGATGTGATATGTATCTCTCTTGTGAATATGATATCATGAAGTCACATAAGTATAAAGAAATTTTTGCTGTTACTGAAAATAATCTTTCCCTATATATATATATATATATATATAAATACTAATTATATATATTATAATATATATATATATGAAGCATATTATTCATACATACATATATAATTCAAATTATGTTAATATATAATATGATATACTATAATAACGTATAATTACTATTATATATAATATATATATATATATATATTCTATTATATAGGTTATACTATACTATTATATATTAATATATTATATTATATATATTATATACTAAGCAAGGAGGATGATTATTGAGAACATATACATGCATAGTAAAGATGTATATCATATATTACATAAGTATATTAATAGAATATAGCTCGTGTTTCTTTTCTCAGTATGATTTTTTTTTATTTTATTTTAAATGTCACTTTAGTAGAATTTATCAAATACTGCTTTTTACACATATATATATTAACAATTTGTAATCTATAGCAGTCTTACATATAAATATGTTTGTTTTTTCTAGACTTTTCCATAATTTGGATAGCTCTTGTAAAACGTCGCATATAAGAACTCAAGTCCTGAGCGCCTTATAATTTATAAATAGCAGCTTACTAATGAACTTAATAGTTGGTAAATCTTATCATTAGTAGAGAGCAGAAAGGAAGTCCAGAGATAAATTGAAATTGATCGTTGTGGAACAATGCAGCTCAGAGTTATGAAGAGAAAATCTCAATCAGACTCCACTCGTATCTTCCCTTGTAGCATAGATATAGCTATTATAATATTTGAATGTATTACTATGACACGCTCTCCCACTCACGATTGAATTGGAGAGAATCATAGAACGAAATATATTCTTTCCTGATGTTGTATAGTGAAAGATTCTGGATATAATAAATGATGCATATCCATGATTATTTCTGTTGCTATATGTAGCAAATCTATTACCACTTAAATAATATAAGAACTTATACTATATAGTGAGGAAGCATATATGAGTTCTTTATATCCTACATCTAAGTACGGTACTGAATAATATAATATAAAAGTTAAAAGAGATATATAAAGTGAATTAGTCAGTGGCGGTTCGTGTTCTTGTGCACAGTGGGGTGCTCTTTTATATATGTATCAAGTAATAATAAACTATATTAGATTCTGAATATATATATATAATAATTATAATATATTCCTTATAATTATATGATAGTTTTAATATAAATATTTAATTCTAATAATAATTAGAAATTTATATAATATATATTTATGTATGTTAAAACCGTGTATATTATATATATATATATTATATATATATATACACTAAATATATATATACTATTAAATATATATATATAATTTATATGCTTTTCTTGTGTTTAAGATATTTAATAATTAAACACTTTGATAATTATAATCTAATAGTGATTCATTACTATACTATTATATACTTCGTCACATATATACTCCTTCTATTTTGCCTTGTTTTGTTATTATTTAGGATTATAACTTAATATATAAGATCTTTCGGCTTTATGTTCTCTATCTCAATTTTAATTATCTTAATTTTAAGTATCCATTATTTAGGATGTAAATAAATATCAATAAGTAATATCTATAAAATATTATTCAGTGGAATTTGTTTACTTTGCCAAAACTGGGTATAATTACAAGAATTCCAATAAACGTCAAAAAAATCACTATTCACTTCAAATGTATCCAAAATCCGTCCTAATTTAAGTATCGTAGCTTGTCGAAAACAAAAAATTCAATTCAAAATGTAAAGGGTATAGAGGTAAATTTCTTTCATTATCTTTTCAAATATTTTACTACAAGTCTATCTCTCATTCTCTTTACCTTTCTCATCCATGTCAAATTTTATACCCTAACTACAGATTTTAAAGTTGCTAGATAGTTAAAACCATATAGGCAGAGTTACTATGGACTATATTATCAAGATCTTTATTCAAAGTGGCAAATAAAAATCTGCAACTTTAAATTCTGGTAAGGTTAATGTAGATTCACAATTGTACTTGTACATCACTTTTTTTAAAAACCTTATATCTTTCAAAGATTTTTTTTGTAATATAATTTTAATCTGCTTTAGATTAATTTTTCGTCCAATTGTGTAATCTATATTGGTCTTAACGACGGATTGTTTGCTAAGTTCTTGATAAAAACTCGTGGCCGTTAATTCACCTTGCAAATTACACATCAATACTATCTCCGAAGCTTATAAGTGCAAATTTTCGAATAATTTTGTCGAATTATTTAGGAGCAAAAATCATTATAAAATTAAAGGTTTTTATTTAAATATTAAGAAAATATAGATCGGTGATAAGCCCGTGGGCCTATTCAGAGACTTAGACTATTGGCGTTTTGTACCTAAGTTAGTTTAGTCTTCAGTGTTTAATTCAAAATTATTGTATGTAAGAGTTATGAGATAAGCAATGCATCCATTGCCTAGACCCTCCATAATGTGATTTCCTCAAAATTCAAGCTCAAACTTAGGGCTAGGTCATCGTTGCAGAACCTTCAAAATTTTGTTTTTGTGTGTGTGGATGGGTGTGTGTAAACTTTATTAAAATTCAAATCAAATTACGTTTGTAATGGTGGTAAGCCATATCTCATTTTTTCCTCAAAGAAAATTCATTTATCAAAGTTAGGCATTTAATAGGATCTATAGACTCACTTTCAACTTATCAAAATTTTGCTTTAGTTTTGGTCTTAAATTAATTCTTAGATTTGGGCAAACAATCTTGGCCTGGTGACTAGCTTAAGTATCTATTCATTATTTCATCTTTCTTACAAGGTTTCATTTGTCCTGTATTATAGGGTCATTCTAGCCAAATTTAAGCGAAAATGTCTGACCCAGAGATACAATCCCTTCTAGATGGATAGAGATAGTAAAGCATAGAACCCTTTTAGTTCAAGCCATTTCATTCCCCTCAAGCACAAGTAAAATATTTAATATTGGTCATAAATAGAAGATGTAAGGCTACAGATAATAATAAATGAATAAGATGCATAAGTTTATGTAAAGGTAATCAGTAGAGGTAACGTAGGATAAGTCCAAATTGTTAAAAAATATTTAAACACAAGAATAATATAAATTAATAAAAATATATACTGTATAAATGAGGTTGACTCCCCTCATTCCTATGAGTTTCATAATTAAAGGTGAGTTGTGTGAGCTCAGAATTCAGGTTAACCATGCCTGCGATTAAAGTCAACATTAAGTGAATTAAAATTCTAAAAGAGATCAAAATGCACATCACCTCCAAATAAATATAACCTTATGCTCTAATTTTAGACTTGAAAAGCCTTTCGAAGGCTGTGCCTGACTCCTTGTGCTCAATAGCTTTGCGAGAGTGAATGTATCCATTTGAAAACCCTTCATTTCAAAAATTTAAGGCGTTTTCCATTTAAGATTTCAGAAAATTTAATAGTATTCTCTCTGTATTTTAAAATAAAATAAGACTGTAAAAGGCAATATATATGCGTACTCACTAATTCAGAAATCTCTTCTATTAGTGAATAACTGATTTTAAATAAAGCTCTTGAATTCTAGAATAAAGGAGTTTAAGATGAAAATTTTCTCATTGATGAAATTCCTTAAAAGATTATATCTTTATAAAACCAGTATTTTGAAACCCAACATTATTAAATGCGACTACGTGGTTTACTTTTATGATTATCTTGTAACATTATTATATAATTGGAAACTTGAGAGTTATAACACCTCCAAATATGTTGAGGAAGTTGTGTCTTAATGAATCAGTAGACTTAGCCACAATAGATTCAATTCACTAAACTTACTAATGTGGTAGTCAATAAGAAATTACTGATTGCCCCTTGGCGATACAAGTCCTTTGATAGTTGAATTACTAAAATATTCATAGTTACCAATGACGTTATCAAAAATCATTGTTAAAATATAAATCCCTTAAATATAATTGTTTCAGAAATTTGCAATCAGTCGCCTCCCATAATACTTTATTCATAAAATTTAAAAAATTAAATAACTTTAAAAGCCTAATTTTAAATTTAAAATTAATGTCAAAAAAATCAAAAGGAGAACGAATGAGTCCTATAAAAATCTAAATAATAGCGATCCTGGATTGAACCCCTTTTGCTTTATCAGAATTTCAAAATTCATCTTTTGATGCATATCGCAATGTGATTCCATTCTCATGGTATTTGAATTTCTTACCGACTTGATCTAAAATCAAAGGTTTAATTTCTGAAGATCATGTAAGTTTTATTGGTTCATCCCATAGTATCATAGTGTATTAACCAATCTGGCAATGTGTTTATTTGCAACCTATGAGTTAAGAATTAGGTGTAATGAAACTAGAAGTCTAATGCCCCAGAATCGTTCAAAGTACTAAACTAACTGCAGATACAGTGTCCCTGGACTGAGGAGCAACTTCTTTTAGTCCCAAGTCTTGGCAATAAAAGAAGTCATATTACAGCGTCTGTATTCGTAAAGCAAAAAGGACAGAAGTCGCCATCCCATCACAAATGTCTGCTTCTTGTTTAGGTCAAAGCCCCGACAGAGGTTTATATTTGTTGCATCAATTATAATGACAGGATTGGTGAGGCGGTAAGTTCCGGGGGCTGTGGCCCCCCCCGTGTTCCACGTCCCAGTTTTCGTATGCCTAGTCGACCTGTGGCTCACAGAGGTCCACCTTCTAAAAAAGTGCTGGGACAAACTCAATAGTATTGCTAGACGAATCACTCAAAGCACTCAATATTGATATAAAATACTTATTATGCAGTAATTAGGATACCCGGACCCACACTTCTTGAGGAAGACCGTGTTCTTTCGGATGTTAAGAATGCCCAGAACCTAATCCGGTTTTCCCCCTTCCTCTTTGGTTGATTGAGGATCTCGAGAGTTGACAGTTATCTGATGACTAATTTTCTAGATCGCGGCTCTAAATTAATTTAAAAAATAAAATTCTTACATTGGCTGAGTTCATCTCGGCTAATAAGAGTCTAGATAACATGATTATTTCTCGAATTTGGAATGCCCTTATATATTGGCATCGATTTAAATAGAGTATTTATCCCTCCAACTAGAATTAGATTAAATGTATGAAAGTGGGATTCTGCTTTAAAGTATAAGAGATGGAGAGGTCTTTAAGTTATTTCCATTGGAAATATGATAAAAAATATATAGATATACAATAATACAAAGTAAGAGTTTCATATAATCCATCATCAATATGTCTCAAAAAGATATATCACTATAATTAGTAGCAACAATTATATACAAAAAATACTAAGTCAAAAATATCATTAATTGCTTCAGGATAAAATGACATTCTTACAAAAAGTCTTTTGAGTTAAAGCACTATGATTCTTCAACCTCTGTAACATATTATCTTTTAATTTTATGTCTCTTATATGGTCACTCAGTTCGAGACAAATCTAAGTTTAAAAGTTCAATAACCTAGAGGAATACGAAGCACATAGGATTTTGAAACCAACTTATATGATGTCAAAATAATATATAATTTCTTGTGGTGAGTACCGCGTAAGCTGATATCAAGTTGAAGTGCTTTCCGAATAATTTATTTAATATCCTGAAGATTGATATTCATTAGAGATTGAGTTATTTGAGCAAACATAAAATATCAGAGAGGATGATATATCCAAAATGCACTGACAAAGACGGAAAATTACATCCATTATGTATCATTCAACATAGGAATACATTGCGTATCAGTAGTAATAACAAATTCTCCTCATGTCTTAGACCAAATTAACAAAGCGTAATAAAAATGCCTCTTGCAGGTATAAAATAGTGAGTATTAACTATGTGTGGGTAGAAGCACGATTTGTGTGTATATATCTATTTTAAACTAACAGTAGTCTATGATGTCTTTCATGACAATCTACATTGCTACCAATATAATACATGTCTAATTTGTTCTGTAATTCTACTTTACTTCGCTCTGTCCCTCTGAAAAAGATTTAATAATAATTTGAGGGAAATTTTCCCCAAGACCTTGTTTATACACAACTGAGAGAGCATGAACCTTGCAAAACTAATTACAACAATAGGTTACTAGAGCCCTGTTGTATTAACTGTTCTCTTTTAAAAACTAAATTCTTATTTACATCTCTGATAATGAGCAGCCCTATAATACTGGAATCCAGATCCTTATGTCCTCGCCTTGTTGGGTTCATTTATTTCCGGTTCTAGATCAAATATCAAGATTTGTCCATGATTAGCAGTTAACATATTAAAGCAAGCACTTTCACCTTATCAGAATTAAGTTATTAAATCTATTCGTAAGACCAGATAGAGCAAATTCATGAGCTTTTATGCTTTTTTTTTGGAAAAGATAATGAGGTCAATATAAGACTTATCGTAATTAACTACAAGTATACACATTGTTTTTGGTTTTTCAACATATACTATAATCCTCAAATCCTTTCATCCTCAAGTTATTAATCATATAGTCACATACATGCTACAGGTATCTGATGAGGATTGATGCATGTACTCATAGATATCTATATTAAATAATTTTGTTTGTTGAAATTTATTAATTATTAGTGGCAATGATCTATAAACAACAATTATTAAAAAGACTTTTATTATGAATGCAACTAATAAAGAATTGGAGATAGGTGAGGTTATTCACTATCTAGAATTTGAGGACTTTAATGAATGATTATATTTAGACTTAGTTTATGGAGAAAATGAGAGGGTAGATGAATAGTTCATAACATCTATAGAATCAGAAGATAAGGTTCTTAGATATCTTTTTAATCCTCTTACAGCTAAGTTAAAACTAGCAAAATTTTACTAGTAAATGCATGATTAGTACAAATAACCAAAGATTTGAGTTATGTATCTGACTTGTGTCCAAGGTTTTTGATCCTTTTAATAATTATTTTTTATCACATTATAACATTTAAGAGTGGAGTTACTAATATTATAGGATAATTATATTGATGAGCAATTATGGTCTCAGATTGTGGAATAATATGAAAAGGTCCCTGCTGTATTTTATGAGTTTCCTGGTCTTCATATTTTCAGAATTAATAAATAAATTTACAATTAATATTGAATTTAGGAAAGTATAATAATTAACCTTCTCCCTCCAACTCTTTATTTGTATTTTGTGATGCTTCATTTCCTCTTGTTATGGTTTTGTCGTTTATATTATATTCTGGTCCAAGGTTTAATTTTTATTAATATCTCAAAGATGTGTCATTGATTGGTTTCTAAACCTGTTGGTTTTTGCTCACTCTTATAGAAAGTGTTATCCTGTGATTCATTTATTTTTTCAAATGTATCTCCAATCAATATTATCAGAATTTTTTAAATGTTCAGAAGGATTGCTAAACAACATCAAAGGTGTTTGAGGATATTTGCTCCGCGTAACTCTGTCCTTTCATAGCTCCTGACCGCTGGAAGAAGCAATACCAAGGTCAAGAGAGATATTTTTTGAGCATTTTATATTCACGAGGTTCCGAGTCTCCAAGGGCCAGAAAAGTGTTATATATCAAAAATTTGCAGAAAATATAATGAGTATGACGTACGAGAGAGCCATTCCGTATGGTTACATCAATACTGAGACGCGGGAATGTAAAACTAGCAGATACTAGCACTTTACAAGTAAAGACTGTTGTCCTTTACAGACCTCATTAACTACTCTTTGGAATACAAATTTTGGCTCAATGGATGGCTAAGCGTTCGTATCCTGCACATTTGAGGATACAAGTCTCAAATGAGGAGTAAATATATAGTAAAATCTCTAAATGTTGTTTGCAAGGCCAATAAGCGGAAAGAATAATTTAAAACGGAGTAGTGTACACACATCTGCTAAGGTTATTTTTTTCCTCAGTTAATACGTTTACAAAATTTTTAAAGATTATCCTTTACTCACTCGTAGACACAAATGCTTTATAATATAGTTCAACTTCAGCTATATGATATGTATCCCAAATTTCAGTAGACAGGAGTTACAAGGATGGTTTCGCTGATTTGTGATCAGACAAGCTAGAGTCATATTAATTTAGTTTGTGAGAGAAAAGGAGCTGGAAAGTGCGAGAAGTGCAGCAATTGTTGATTTTTCGGTAGAGCGAGAGATAATGTTATCTTCTTCACAAGCTTCCTAATAATAAAGGATGAAATTCCAAACTGCTGGTCATGTGTTTCACACATATACTTTAAGTCTTACAGTTGAGATCAACAATGGTCCTTCACATCCCCGCAATCTCATAAAGAGGAGAAGTGACCATTCTTAAGCACTTCTTTTATTCTCACTAAGAGTAATTAGAGAAATTGATGTTAGTAAATCCATATTTCTTCTGGTCCTAGAGGTTAAGAATCATTGACACACTAAATTACTTCAAAAATTTTAATAACTAAAGATATCTAATATCGAATCTAGATTGCAACAACACCTGTGGTTGTATCACAAAGCTAGCTAAACTCAAGATTTTTACTCAGTATCTCTATTGTGCTCTGGATTCTACCAAGTGTTCTAGGAACAGGACTGTAACACACTAATAGTTGATCTTTCGCTCAGACTGCGAGTATAGGTATGCTTTCTAACATTTTCTTCAAAAATCATAAATCAAGGTAAAATCATAACGTAACTTTGCGAGCTAATTTCTTTTCTTAATTGTTCCTCCCTTTAAGATATATCCAAAGAATTGATAATCTTTGCGCAGCGAGTAGAGGTGAAGTCTAATTTGTCACATATTGAAGCATTCCTAGCGATGGATCTTATACATTGGTTGAGCAATACAGCTCTTCCGGTTTGTAAAAGATCACTTATAAAGATGAAATAAATTCAAGAACAAATGCATACTGTTTCGACATTGTCCACCTGTAGCCACTCTGCTTCTTTATCAGCTGATAGTTCTGGCCTTATTCTATTTAGTTGATTGTCCTTCCAGATATGTCAGAAAATCGCATCTTACTTTAATACCATTACATGTTCTTCACAAATAATACTTTATCGGCTACATAATCTCACTAGCAGTTCAATAGTTTGTACTCAGATTATTGTCGCCGAGATAAAATTTTCTTCTCAGAGACTAAGCGTAGAAATAGTATCTGTTGCATATCTTTTTGTCTTTCCAAACTATACTTCTCCACAGAAATATTATGCTCCGATTCATAAAATAACATACAAACATTACTATAGAGATACCAGTAACTATTCTAAGAGTGGGGTGCGGAATATGCTAGAGTTTGGGATGCAAGAATGTATTGTGGTCCTGACTAAGAACATAGTTCAAAAGAGCGAGGATGACTCGTTTAATCAAAATCTATAGGTATTAAGAACTTAACCTACTTTTCAAGCTGTTAAACAATATTTCTGAAATATCACATGTTATCAATCAAGACTTTAACCTATATGTCCATTCAAGTTATATGATTGGTAGTTATTGATTCAAAATTCATTTGTAGCCCCTATTTATTGGCAAATTCAACAACCTTCCATTACTTCAATTGAAGCTATATTCCCATTCACCTCACAAAAATGGTACAAAACTTCTCAACTCTACCACATAAGCAATTAGCCATCAACTGCACACTGCCAATGGATAGTAGTATTGGTCACCTCTTTTCTAGGGAAATCATTGGCTTAGGACGTCTTTCAATCTTCATCAATACTTTTTGAACTACAGACAAGTAGAAAATCTCTATCAGTCAGAGTGGCCCAAAAACAGAATTAAGGTATGGAGATAATTTTATTGATGTGAAGTACAATTATGCCAACGCACGAGCTTACATAATAATAGATCGCTAGAATAATTGCATGACTTCTGGCTTTTGGTAGATGTATTCTGGGAAGTCTATTGCATGTTTGTGGGAGTGACGACTTATAATAGCTAGGATGTGTGTTATTACAAAGGGAGATGGCCAAACCTTTCACCCTAGTTATATTTGGTACATCCCCATCCCATCGCATAGGAAATAGTATCGGTAATTACTTGCAAAACTCTTATAATTTTTCTCAAGTACCCACTCTGTCTCCTGTGGAGAAACTGATGCTTGAACGCGAAGAAGAGTCGAGCTCTCTATCTAATTCAGATGAGTATAAAACAAATCGAATAAATGATCCTGAAAAACGCTTATAAATGATTCTAAGGATTTTGGATTTTTCACTAATTCAAATTACAAATGTCAGAGCTTTATTCCACGAAAGGTGAGTTCATGTTGCTTTCAAGATCACTTTATCTAAGTTACTTTGCATGAGACAACCTTCAACCATCAATCAGGTAGTATTGGACAAATTTCACGCTCAACTTGACTCTCAACAAAATCAAAATTTCTTCAGCTCACTACAGCTCCATATTAGAAGATAACCTTTGTTAAGACACACGTGCTCTTAGTATCAAGTTGTGCAAGGCGAATTACCTTTCGCAGAATATTGTTGAGCGTGATTTGTAAAATTTTCAATCTTTTAAGTTGCAAAGAATGGGTTGTATCTATCGAGACAGGTACTCCTTCTGATTTCCTTATTGAAGGTTATCTACAGCAGGGAGGTCAAACTAAAACTATTATAAGTCTACTTCCAGCCAATAAATGATGAATTTTACAATCGTAGTACATTATGCTTGGTATTTGGTTCGTTTTATTTTTAGGATATAAGATAACTATTATACTACTCTTCACTATTATGTTTCTACTTTTTAATATTTATTTATAGTAAACCAAATTCTCTATTAGGATGTAAGATATAAAAAGTCATAAGTATCAAATATTATGTTAGTTGTGCAATTTGTACTTTGCCAGAAACTGGGTATACATTACCAGAAATTCCCCTAACTGCGAAATATATCTAAATAAATACAATATTACGTTTCTTATATTATTAACCAGTAGTATCGTGCATTATGAGCTTGAAAAGTAGCATAAAAATTTAAGTATTCAAAAAGACAAATGATAAAACAAGCATATGTGTAAGGAATAATTTTCCTCTCATTCTTGCTATTTCACAATATCTTATTGAGCTATCTAGTTTAATTCTACTTCTTCATATATCTCTTACTCGCTTTCTACACCAATCGTGAAGGAAATTCTATACCACTAATGGCAAATTAATTTATGTATGTACTAGATTAGCTAAAAAATCCATATAGGCAGAGTTATATGGAGAGACTATATTATCAAAGATCCTCCTATATTCAATTATAGTTCAGCATACAAAAGATTCTAATTGTCAAAAAAACATATACAGAGATTGCACATGGTTATTAGGGATAATCCATGTGGATTCACACTGAACGGGATAATAACTTGTATACTCTAAGAGGGATACAGTTACACATTTTACAAACCATTATTATTATCATAACTTCACACTGGTTAATAGTATAGTTAGTAATACAGCATGACATGTTATAAATACAAAATAATAAATTATAGAGTATTATCTTTGATAAATATATTAGACTTTACCTATATATTATACTTGATTATAATATAACAATTTATAAATCTCACTTAGTAAATCAATGAGTATATCACTTATTAATATAATATGACTCTCACGAATTACTGCTGATTTTATATTATCTCAATTTCCTGTATGTATCTAATAAAGGAATTCATCTTTTCTCTACATATTAAATTATTAATTCTTAATTATATAAATATAACATATATAATAATATTGGTATTATGTAATTTATTATAGCAATTAATATATTATATATATTATTTCATGAAATCCCTTTCTCTTCTGCTTGAGTACTATTTGTATGAAATATAGTAGTACCTATATATAGTATAATTAATAACTTACACATATATTATGCGATAATAAAACGTATCATTATTTTCTGTGATATTGATGGATCATTTAGATATTAGCACAAGTCTTATTTTTGTATGGGAGAAGAAATACTATAACTCCTACTCATAAATATACTAGCTCATTTATTTATTAAGTATATATAGATTATACACGGCTTTGGATCTATTGCTATTAATAATACCCTTGTTATGTTGAGATTTCTATCACCACCATAAAGTTATCTATAGAAAAAATACAAGACTCTCCCTTATTCATTTAACATATAAATTATTTTTATTATAAATTTATATTAATATTTCTTATATATTCAATGTAATATATTATATATTTATATCCAATATGTTATTAAAACATAATGAAATTTATTGGTATATACTATAATATAATATATTAATATATATAATAAGATATATTAGCTAGTGAAATATATTATAAATATAATATAATATTATAAATAAATATAATTAATATTCTATCTTTTTATACTAAATATTCTTTATATTATAGTTATAGATATATATATTAAGAGTGAAAAGTTCAAAAAGAATATTCTACCTACGTAGTCCGGCCGGTAATTATTTATTTTTGCTGAATTCTCAGGCAAATTTACCGGTTATCCGTCATCTATATAGGTAATAACTTATGAAATAATAATTATTCAGATATCTCCACATTTAATACTATAATATAATCTATAATATATTATAATAATTAAACTATGTAATATAATAATTATATATATATATATATATATATATATATACCTATATATTATATATATATAATACTATAATATATTATAATTATATATTTATATATATATATATATATATTAATACATATATATATATTATAATATATATAATATATTATATATATAATATTAATTAATATATATAATATCTATAATTCAAGAGCGTAGCGTATGCGCCCCTCAAAAATGTTGCCGCCTATAGTGCGCACACATTAAATTCAGTAGGCGCAAAGGTCACTATTAGGCCCGAACAATTTTAAAAGGTCAGGACTAAGACATAAGGCGACACACAGCCAAATTCTGTGCGCCTATAAGATCGCGCTCTATGTAATTCAGGAAACAAAGCAATTTCTTTTACCTATCTATAAACAGTTAGACCTTAGAAAATGCTTGGACAAACTTGTAATCATTCTAAAAAACCAGTGTAAAACATATAATAGTATATATTATATATTTAATTATAATTATATAATATATTTAAATATATATTAATATTATATATATATAATTAATAAATAATATATATATATATATATTATATATTATATATTAATAATTAATTAATATAATATATATATTAATATAATTAAGATATATATATATATATATATATCACTATATATTATATATATATATATATATATATAGATTATATACTGGTTCAGTAGTTCTACATCAAATAAATATGGCAAACTATTATGCTCTGAAGATTTGGCCTCAACTCTAGCTAGCGTCATTACGAGCAAAATCCTCCTGGGGGAAAACATGGATCACAAGGACAATTGGAGGAAGCCGAGAGAGAGTGAACGTGTAAATTTAATTTAAGTATTTACGCGTGTTTTTTAAATATCAAATTATAGCTGATGTTTTTCTTCCTTATAAACGCATGCTTTATTATTATCTACTGAGCACTAAATAAGTTTACTTATATGCAAATAAATTTAGTCAGAACATAACCTACAACCGGGCTAAAAGTCGTAGGCGCAAAAGGCCGCAATAGCGCATAGGGCTATAGGTATATCAGCATTAGAGGAAATTAGTTGAATAAAAATAATTTTAATAACCGCATAGGCGCTAAGCGCACTAGGTTACCGGTGCATATATAACGCATTAAGTGACCAGGTACGCTAATCATCTAAAAAATATTAATAGGTACTGCACCCAGCTGCGATATATATTAATACTATATATATATATACTATAAATATATATATATTTAATATTATATATATTAATATTATATATTTAAAAAATAAATAAAGAATAACAAAATTTATTAATTAAATATAATAATATATATATATATAATATTATATATATATATATAATTAATTAATTAAATATATATATATATATATTTAGTTAATAATTTAATATTACAATATACTATATACTACAATGTTACATATTAGTACGTATACTTATATATATAATATAATTACTAATGTTATTATAAATGATCGAGTAATTTAACTAGTATAATATATATAGAGAGTATATATGATTTACACAATAGAATTTATATTTATTAAGTAAAATTATATTATATAATTAATAATTAGTAGTATTATTAACAGACCTGTGAGTGGTAGAAAGAGAATGATACATAATTTATGAGAATCATTAATTAAGGGTTAAACTTATAAAGGATAGAACTATTAATCGTACAATCTCTATTATATTAATATTTAAAATCAACCTTATTTCGCCTACAATAATATTACATATTAGATGATATGATAGAATGAGTTATGAAAACAGGACAGACTCTATATCAGCTATGTTGGAAGTAGAAACTACAGTAAAAGAAATTCATCAAAAAATCGATTTCGAATAAGTACTTTGAAGATCAAAAAGGAAAAAAAATCAGAACAGGAACAAATGTCACTTTTTGTTCCCAACTTAGCTTTTAAGATACGATCACGATAGACACATCTCGCTCGTGACTATCTTTTTACAGTAGCATGTTATAGGCAATAAATATCTTCGCACACGGGTATTTTCGGAACAAAGAAAATTGAAGCTTCGATCAGTTCTACAATAAGAAAAATTGTCGACAGACAAAGAATATTGTGATAGATCAAGAATATTGTGAAAGTAATGAGATATTATCCTATAGCTAGTATAAATATTATAAGTCTAGATAAGTATTAGTAATAGCAATCAAGTATAGATATACATAATGAGAGCTTTTCTTTATCTTTATCCTATATATATATTATAGCTCAAATTATACAGTGAGACGTCACACGTATCCGATACATGTAAAACTAAATGCAAACGCAGTATATAATATAATATTACTATATAAAATAAATTATATTATTTCAAAGTATTATAGAATATAGTTAAATTTATATATATTTATTCATAATTTATAGATTGTATTTAATTCTCTTACACTGAGCTCATTATATTATCTTAATATATATATATATATATATTAAATATATTATACTATGCTATATTCTACGTTTGCATTTTAAACTTTTTTTCTCCTTGATCAGTTATCGTTACTGTAGTTATTTCTATTATATGCATATGAAAATATATTTTCATTTCATAGTCATGTGACGTAGAGAGGGAGATGGCTATTTTTCCTAGAGGTAAGGAAAGTGATAGCTACATTTGCTAGAGAAAGAAAAGTATGAGGAGAAGAGAGGAGATGGAGAGATTGAGTAGCAGACGAGAGAGAGAGTACCTCAAGAAATAATCAAAACATGCCGTTTGAGTGTAGTTTGTGTACTCATTAGTTCATGAATATTTTTCTTGCGGAGGGGTGGGAGCGTCGTGTCAGAGTTGCCGCTCAAGCTGCCTATGGACGAGCCGCCACTGGTGAAAGTATATAATAGTTTTTATAGTTTTTAAAATACCTAGTGCTTTAGCTTTCGATGAAGTTGCCAGGTGTAAAGACTAATAAATAGACAAATTAAACTATTTAAAAAAAATTGAAATCCTTATTAAACTTTTAACCTATTTGTTCTTTTGTTGTCATAAGACTGATGCTCTTATATTCTTTAATATATACCTAAAGTCAACATTCACAATGTTTCCCTTGGTAGGCTGTAGTTAATAGCACTTAATTAAACTTAGTATGTAAATTGATTAGTTGAAGGTAAAGAGAATAGAGATATATTGAAATAGTAAGAAATTGAAAATATGCAATTTAGCTCCATAATAATATTAACATTTTGATTATAAATTTTAATTTTGAACACGTGCACACGACAGACTCGCTTTTTGATAAGAAAGGAACCTTTTTTTGTGCTTAATGAATTCTGGACAATTGTAACAAAGTAGAGTAAAAAATCCACTAAAACTAAACGTAATAGAAAAGATATATGTAGAAGTATATAATAATTTTTACACAGAGGAACCCATGAAGCCTTTCAATATGTTATGTGTTCCAAATTCTTATGATTGAAGAGGAGATTATCAAAGTCTCCTTACAACCTTTTCTCAAAACAAGTGCTTTCACACTTTACTGTCTCTGATTTTTTTTTTTTTTATTTATTTACTTGTTATTATTTTTTCTCATTCTTTGATTCTACTATATAAAATAAATAATAGCGGGTGGGCAACACAAAATATTTCCTTTTTTTCTGTATCCACCAGCGAATACGCAAATGTCATGTTACTGTTAATTTTTTTTTGTTATTGGTGTTAAATCCATAAGGATTTTAGATCGGCCCAAATTTTAATTATTTTTTGTCCCTAATTTTTATTATTTGAAACGTCAAAATATATATAAATATCTGTAATACAGTGAACCTTAATATGGTTATAAATTTGAGAGTTTTAAATTTAAATGCATGTTAGACCACTTTTT
The DNA here is from genome assembly GCA_015478945.1 of Trachelipus rathkii. Taxonomy (NCBI): domain Eukaryota; kingdom Metazoa; phylum Arthropoda; class Malacostraca; order Isopoda; family Trachelipodidae; genus Trachelipus; species Trachelipus rathkii. The sequence goes on from JABUQX010043033.1 coordinate 51,776, forward strand.
TTAAACCTTTAATTGTATAGTTTGAAGACAGCCCCTATCTATGGTCGGTCACTGGCAAAATTTATTAATGGAAGGAACAGATGCTGCAAGTCCTGAAAATGTTGGTAATACAAATGAAGAAGGACCACTGCTAGATGATAAGCTTCTTGACGCACTTCATAAATCTACCCCACCTGTTACAATTATAGATGGTTTTGATGGGGTAGGTGGAGGAGTATGCACAAAATGTAGAACAATATCAAGCAGTATTTTATCTGCTTCTTTTTCATCAAGGAATCGAAGCAGCATTTCTAGAAGTAGAGCAAGTAGGGAGGAAACTGATGGATCAATATTTTTCCGCCCATCTATTAGTCCAAGAAATGAGATAGCTGATGATTCGCCTCGAATTGAAGCCAATTGACCAGGTGAAAATGCAGCGATTAAGTACGTATTACATGATAAAAATTATGTGAAATTATAAACGGACTAATCTTTTTATTTCAGTAATAGTTCAGGTTAACGGAATTTAAGAAAATCAGTTTTTTATAATAGATTAACAGCTTAGAATCAGATCGTTAGCTTTTGAAGATAAGATATGAATTGAAACAATAATTAGCATACACAATTCGTTGGTAATTAATTTAAATAATTTACATTTACGATATGATATTATTGATCGCTGCTTCACACATTATTCAGATTAATTACATTTCATATATTTTTTTTAATAATATATTTGGAAAAAATAATTTTGTGCAAATATCCATATACCTAGTGAATCTATATAACATGATCAATATAGTTTCTATATTTTGATAAAGATTCAATTACTATATTAAATATATTAATATACTTTATATTTATTTAGATATAACAATATAATTTATTTCATAATATCACTGAGAATTATATTTACATATTAGTTATTAATATATACCACTCACTTAATACCTAATTTGAAATATCTATTAATCAATACCAATATGACCCACCTTTATACTTTATTAACTTATATGGTAAAATGCTGTTTATCCATGTCAGATGGGTTAGTGTAAACGAGCAAGTCAAATATCTGATGTTAATGATAATTCGCGATTTTGTAAATGTATATAATTACAGGGACACACACATCTAAGAGCAATATAAATAGAAAAAGTAAGTATTTGATAATTAACGAAAATCGTTTGTCGCTCTCACAACGGAAAACAGTTACAGCCTCTCACAGTTGTTAAAAATCCCTCCATTAGATTTGTATAAAAAAAAAACCAAAAATATTTTTTTTTTTTGAAAAATCTATTAAGATATTATATTACTGCTAAAAAAAATATGAAGAATAGTGAGAAAACGATACTCTGACAGTCTCTTTAAAGGAAAAAAAAGTTAAAATTATCACATTTTAAAATTTCTCTCTCGTAAGGATCTGGTTACTCTTAATATTAAAAATTGGGGCCTCGTGCTCGTTTTAGGGCCATCCTAGTTCAGGTTATGATAAGATTTTGTTAAATATACATAGATTTTTCTCTGTGTATACCTAACAAAACTTATCATAACCTGACTTAGAGGCCTGAAATGAGACTAACGCTGATCGACAATAAGAAAATTTATGGATTTTTAACAACTTGAGAGGCACTAACTTTTTTTCTAAAGAGAGCGACAATTTTCGTTTTACTATCTTCATACATTATTTTTTTAGAGTATATCCTGTGGATTTTTGTGGTATCCATATAATACAGGCGGGATTGATCAATCCTTCATAGGTAAGCATATCTATAAAATATATCACAAAATGTCTTCTTATAATAAATTATATATTATATATAGTAAAAGAAAATGTAGCAGATTATTAGTTCTAACGTGGAATGATAAATATATAATATATATACTAATATACTAATATAATAATAATATATTCTCCGCTAAGAATTATTATTATGTAAATGCATTTCCTGTGCTTTTTCTATAATTATCGTAGATTATAGTCCTCGAAATTTCGTTCGTTATAACATTTATCTACAGACCTAAAATATGAGGTCTTGAATTAAAAACATCGAGGAATATGATAAGCAGCACTGAAGAAAAAAATTATCTTTCATGTTGATTTAAAGGTGTCTATAGGTAAATGTTGATGAATATATATAGTGGAGATAAGGAGAGATTTTCCCCATATTGCCATGTGATCTCATCTTATTTCATTGCGTTGCTTTTCATGAGTTGGGGGAATTGAGAAAGACTATCTTAAATTTATAAGCATTTTATTGGATCACAAAGAAGTATTGCGCAATTGTCCTAAGATTTCCTACTATTTCCTCTCTTGAAGAGGTTTAAGGAGAGTTTTTAAGTACTTTTTCTAGAGCTTTGAAGTTTACAACATTACTGATGGATAGTTATGTGATTTTTTAATACAATTGATTAGCTTTCGGAGATTATTGTTCCATTTCAAAATTGTGTTTAATAAAAGATATAATTGCTAATCTACTATTTATGGTTTTTTTTATACATATGAGTTTATTTTTTGAGTTAAAAATAATTTTTCACTAAAATATTAAATTGCAAAGCACGGAAATCATAACAATTTGGCTTTTTTCCCGTTATATGATAGTTGATTGAAGGGAATCATCGTGTTCTTGTTTGAGGTTTCACTGTCTTTTGAGATATAGTAACAATAGCTAATTAATACTCTCAGATATTATTTTTTTTATAAATCGTTTTTTTTTTTTCACTAATTTTTGAAGGAATTGATATTATAGATAAAGTGTAGGTAAATAAATAAAATAATATCAAAGAAAATAAAATTTGTATAAACAATATTTCTGAGCATAATATGCACACAAATAAAAGACAAGCACCAGAAAACTTAATATACATATTATAAATACATAATTATATATATATACAGCATTCTATTTTAAATCTTAATAGTATAATCCATCAAAATCACTTAATACGAGAAGTTAACATATATAATATTACCAGTAATATATAGGTATATAATTTAAATTATTATACAGCTATTTTACTTTAAATAATTATTTTAATAGATTATATATATTAGTATATATATATATATATATATAATAATCAATGGGGGTAAAAAAAATCCAAATCCATAAACTTGACCCTCACTTTTAGAATATGAACTTGAGCAAAATTAGTTATCATAATGTTATGGTATTATAGTGGGAATAAATGTATAAATGCTTTAAAAAATTATTCCTTATTAATAATTAATAAAAAAAATAAGGATTTTTTTTTACCCCCACCATGGGTAAAAAAAAATTTTAAATGGGGTAAAATTTTTTTAACTTAATTCATATTAAAGAACATAAACTTACCTTTTAATTAAATAATCTTGTTCGCTTTTCAATATTTAAGTATTTGTTGGTCCAAATAATCAAAAATTTCCTCTTCTTTTTTTTAAAATAAAATGAAATTAATAGCTTAAAATGTCAATCTTTGTAAAATGGGGGTGGATGCAACATGAATTTATTTCTTTTTTGGTGATGGAACACCATTGACTTGCATCAACTCAAGTTTGTAAAGGGCCTCTTCCTCTTCCTTAAAGTAAAATAGGGGTTTTCCCCTTCCTTTTTGTTCAAGTAATTAGTCACAGTCTCAATTAAAATGTTTGGTTACAGGAATATATCTATATCAATCATTTTTGGGCCATCCCACTGTATTTTTTCCTGCCAATGCTTGGATAACACTCATTTGTTTAGTATTTCATTTCACCTTAAGCTCTGTTTCTCATCATTTTGAATTTTTTTAATATTTTTGTACCCCAGTAATCAGTTTTAATGGTTGATCTTATCGAACCGCATAAAACTCACCTAACTTAATATCTTTAATTTTGGTATGTCTTTGAAACTTTCCTACGAGCAAGTGATTCTTGACAGTCAATTTGAGGTTTGATTTCCTCAATTCCTGACAATTCTCCACTACTCAGGTTGGAATCGCTCTCTTCTGAGGATGACTCTTGTGGTCATGCTGTTTTCTGCAATTTTTCTTTTCTTTTTTTTTGAGTTTTCTTTAATTCCTCTTTGACTTCTTAAATTCCATTTTTTTTTATGCAGTTGAAAGTATGAGCTACTCATTGGGACAGAGGGGCGTTTGGAGGTTTACTGAAAAAAATCATATTAGGATAAAAAAAACAAAACAAAATAACAATTTCAATGAGATCATGATGAATCAGACATAAAAAGTAAGTCCTGGCATTTTTTTTTAGTTTTTGGAAAAAGACTTGTATTATTTAAATTATGAAAATTTTAATATTTTCAAAATTTTTATCTTGTCAAATTGCTTTCTATGCAATAGATAGAAATATTAGGAAATTACGCTAATTTCATATTTAATATAATCGTTTGCCTGTATGTATAGGCTATAACTGGTTTTTTATAACCCCACAAATTTTAAACAATTGGGGTAACAAAAAATCGTTTTTTTTTACCCTTTTGGTGTCAAATTAGTGGGGTAAAAAAAACTGTTATATACAGAAAACCAGTGAATTAATATGAAAACTGATATTATAATTTAAAAGCATTCCCAATATGTAGCATCACTGGAAAAAAATTTTTTTTAAAAATATAATACATATAGAATTGTAGGCAATCTGCGCAATACATGTAAAAAAGTTAAAATGACCAAATTTCAATAGAGGGTCAGATTTTTTTCTCTAGAAACTAGTCATTTTGTAGCAGATTCATAGTACTCGGCACATAAGTTGTTAAATAGTTCAGCAATCAAAACAGCAAAAAAAAAAAAAAAAAAAAAAAAAAAAAAAAATTAATAATAGGGGTTGGGGGGGAAATTTTTTTTTTACCCCAATTTTTCTCAAAATAAGATTACAAACCATTGTTAATATATATATATATATATATATATATATATATATATATATAATATAATATATTATATATATATATATAATATATACTATTATAATATATATCTATATATATATATATAAACGTGTAGTATTATATATATATATATATATATATATATATATTAATATATATATATAATATATATATATGAATAATATATTATATATAGTATATATATTATAACTATATATATATATATATTATATATATATATAATATTATATATTATTATGTAGTTTATTAAAAGGAAAAATTATTTTATTACTGTATTACTTTATTATTATTTTATTACAAAAATCGTTTTAGATTTTTTTTTTTTTTATAATATATGTAAACGTAAATTTGGCCTAACAATTGAATTGTTGATAATCGTTCAAAATTATTGATTAATGCAATCAATATTAATAAAAAATCGCAACAAAGCATCAATAGTGATATCCCTAAAAAAAAAACGAAGAAAATTACAGCTACGTTTAAAAAATTTAAAACGTTATTTTTTATATTTTCTTTAAAATATATATATATATATACGTAAAATACACGAAAATCTGTAAAAAAAACTTTAAATTATTTTTTAATAAACCATTTTTGGTAATGAAATGTTTATATTTTAATATACTTTGTAGGTGTAACTCTAAGTCGTAAAAATTTCATGAAAATCTGTGAAAAAATAAAAATAATACTACAATTACCTTAATCTCAATTATTACCTTTATTTCATAGCAAATTAAGGCAATTACTTTGATAAAATAGAAGGCTTGCAATATTGTCGATAGAGTTAATAACATGATATCTTTAGAGCAATGTGCTATAAAAAACTCTTCATCTCTCACTGCTTCATACTATATATATCTCGTCTTCCTTCCATACTACTCATATCATCCTCTCTCGCTCTCTCTCTCTATCCCTCTTCTGATCTTCCAAGCGTCTCATCATCTCTTTCATCTCAATATTGTCTTCTCATCTCTACTCTCTCTATCTATCTCTCTCTCTCTTATATCTCTTCTCTCTTCATCTTCTATCACATTGTGTATCTCTCTTTCTCTCTCTTCATCTCTCTTCTTATATCTATCTCTCTCTTCTCTATTATCATCTATCTATTTATATCTAATCTCTCTCTCTATATCTCACTCTACTTATAATATATATATCTCTATTACTATCTCTATTTATCTCTCTCTCTCTCTCTCCTCTTCTCATCTCTCTCTCTCTCTATCTCAGTATCCCAATTACCATCCTCTTTGAAAACTCAACATCTTCATCTCTTCCTCTCTATCTCTCTCCTTCCTCTCGTTCATCTATCTCTCGAAGTTCTCTCTTCTACTCGGAAAATCTCAAGCTCTCATTCGAAAGTTTCTCTTTCACTTCCCTCCGGCTCCTCTCCTGCCGGCCGGAATTAAAATGCATTTTCCATTCTCCGTCTCCTCCGGTCCCTCTTCAAACATTCACCTTCTTTGGAAGAGCTTCACTAATACTTACTATATAAGTTTAAATCTATCCCTCTCTATCTATCTTCATCTCTCTATCTTCATCTATCTATTCTATATTCTATATCCTATATATTCTATATATCTATATCTATATATCTCTATCTAATATATTATATATTACTACATACTATATTAGTATATATAACTACTATCTATCTCTTAAATATTGATATCATCTATATCTTCATATCCTCTCTTCATTACAATACTACTCTATCTATCTCTCTCTTCATTACTCTATTACCTCATTCTATTATATTATCTTATACGGCGTTTCTATAACATTACTCTTATCTATATCTACTTATATAATATATCATCATGTCTCTCTCTATATACTATATCTCCTCTGCTTCTCTATCTCTCTTCTTCTCTATATTACTCTAGAGATTTATGTAGAATAACTATATATACTATATATATATATATTATATATATATATTTATTTATATATTATTATCTTCATCTACCCTTTTCTCCCCAAGACGGTGGTAAGGTGCGTAACAGCATCAGAAAAGAAAGCAGTAGGTAGAAGATCATGACAAAAGTCGAAAAGAAGCAGATTTACCCCAAATCTGTTACCATAATTAGTATGGACTGGGCGGGTCGAGGTTCGAGAAGAGAAAAGGATGCGCAAAGGGGACCGCGCCCTATCAGGGGCTCAGCGGAGAGCTGGGCGAAGCGGGGAGAACCCCTCCGCTATGGGGAAATCGTGCAGTGGTAGGGGTTCATTGGGTCCCTTGGTACCCAGGGTGGGGCCAACACCATACGGCGCGTTCGAGGCATAAACCGGGGGGGGGGGGGGGGGGGGTGGTGGCGGGGTGTGCAGAGGTGAGCGGTGTTCTGCGCCATTCTCTCTTATTGCACCTTTATTCTCGCCTCTGCCAAGACTCACATTTCTTGTCCCTACAGACATTCCTCTACTGACTCCATCCACTTTTTTCCGTGCGGATCTCCCAGCGTCGGTTTTCACAACATAAACTCGCCAACTATAGGTATCATCCGCTTAAAACCGACTAATCAATCATCCTTTCCACAATACAAGAACCCATCCAACATAACTTTCTATTTATTCTCTCGTTGTACCCCCTTTCTTCACACCAAGAAACTCTCTGAAATGTCATTCCTCATTTTATCAAATTCTTCTCACACCTAAGCATGCCCCCTAAGCATTGTCCATGTCTGAAACACATTGAACTTTTAGAGTCTAATAACTGGTCTTTTTCCAGACCAGTCTCACTACTATTATAAAGCGCACACAGGTAACAACATACCCTCATGGTAAGCCCCAGCACACTCAAGACTTAGTCCCTTGTACATTCACCAACGATTTAATTGGCCCGCAGCCACCTTCCTGCATTCACAACTTTCCTACTAAACTCTGCCATCATCCCGTTCCCTCTATCCAACATATACCACCCAAATATTTAACACTCAGACATCTTGTTCCAAGCTGCTGCAACACATCTAACATAACTTCACACTGAGGACTGTCCTCGATCACAACCATATCCTTACCCTTATCTAATACTTTCCTTTCACCCTCCTTTTTTACCACATCCCGCCAAAAGTCTACTCAATAACATCCTCTCAAGACTCTTCTTCAAGATTGCACTCACACAACCCCAAATCTTCCGCGATAATTAAGGGTAGGCACCTGCTGTCCTCCACTCATACCTCCATCATGGCTAGCACGCATTCCTGCTCACGTCCCACACTCAATTCTTTCATAACCCTCCATAACATACAATGTCAACCAAAGAAACATAACACAACCCTGCCTCACTCCGCTATAAATGGACTGAACATCACTTAGACACCTATTTATTCTTACCCGCCTCACTAGTAGTCATATCATACTTGTGGGATTCCATTCAGAACCTAATCACCAACACTACTACCTTATAGTCACTAACACCCTGCCATATGACCTTACCCTATTAACCCCAAATCATAACCCTGTTGCAGAAATGCCATAAAACTAAATACAATTTATTCTTCACTCCTCATTTTCTCTATCATTTGCTTCCTAATGTAAACACTTGATCCACGACATCCTCTACTAACTCCTAATCGCCTTGTTCTTCTACCAATCAGTGCCTGTCATGTCACTTGGCAACACTATTTTGCCCAAACACCAGCATTATATCTTCCCTACAACTCAATTAAAAACTAAATAACCTATATTATTTCTACAGTTCCCTTTATCTGCCTTGTTGCTGTATATAAGGGTACTATTACTGACTCTCCTCCAATCCCTCGAGACTATACCTCTAACAGAACTGGCTTTAATTACACAACTTCAAGATCCAATCCATCACCATCTTGCGTCCGTTCTTGATAACCTTCACCAGTAACTTCCATCTAATACTCAGGATTAGCAATCTTAATAGTAAAGAATTGCTAAACAAGGGTTTCTTTGAGGGCGATCGTTCATCCTCCAAAGATACCTCTGTTAATTGTGAAGATACTCTCAGTAGAGAATTAGAAAACATTTTAGAATCTTACATGATTTCAAAGTGTTTCTTTCCAACACCCACTCAACATCCATTTCGATCGAGTTACAAAAACAACCATCCCTATTCATTTCTGAGATAGAGGTAGTTAATTATTATTTCGATATTTTGTCCAGACAGAGCCTTCCTATTCCCTGTAATGTCCCCATTCATGCTCACCCTTCCAAACTGTTCATTTTACCTCTTCTTTTCTTTCTCTTATGTTATGCATCTTTTAGCCATTCCTTTTTTCCTCCTTATATAGTTCCAAGCATCTCTTTTGAAACCTCAATCATTTGCTTTTAGTACAAACAACCAACCACGCTTCTTCTTTTTTACTTTTACGCCCGCTTGCATCACCTCACCTCTTCATTAGACCACTCACTGTTATCATTCTTACTACCTACTTTAGCACACCCACATACTTCTTTGCATCTGCAAAAATTGCTTCCTTCATCGTTGCGTTCCAATTATTCAGATTCAACTTGTTCAGCGATTCAATCTGATTTACTTGCAAGCGTTCTTACATACTTATCCTTATTACCTTGTTCTACTAAACTTCTAATTCTACTCCCTTCCTTCCGTATCACCTTTCCATTCTCGCATCCAGGTCCCCACTAAACTTATTTTACCATAGATCAAACATAATGATCCGATATCCCATGCATTCCTAAACCCCTCACTCGATTTAAACACCAACACATAGCTTCAACACTCCTTTCTCTTCACCAACACAAATCAATCTTACTTTTTACTTCGATACCATCTCTACACATCCAACATCTAGTGATAACTTTTATGGATACTCTTGTGTTTAAAGGAAATATTACTTACACACATACCTCTCCCATCACAGAAATCAATCACCCCTTCTACCATTTTCTCACGCCATTTTCTCACGACAATTCTATCCTCCAAAACACCTGTTAATATCACCTTTTTTTTATATATATATATATAATATATATATAGTATATTAGTATCTAATATAATATAAATATATAGTAATATATATATATATAATATATATATATATATATATATATAGATATATATATATTATATATATAGTATA
>JABUQX010043034.1:0-2500 GCA_015478945.1 Trachelipus rathkii
GTGCTGCTGAATGCATTTATACTTACATCCTTTCAAAGGGTGATGAATCTTTAGAGAGATATATAGAACTTACCCAACTTGAATCCTATGTTCTTTGATTAGCTCAATCAATATCTTACGAAAATAAACTCTATGTTTTTTTATGTAGTTACATGACTCTACGTAATTAGACAACGCCCCTTTCAAGAAAATTATATGTTATAAAAAATAGAAGACTTTTTTTACTTCCCTCCGTATGTTCGCTTTATTGACAAAGTTGTTAATGATAGCTGTTTATTTCGTCTGGTTGTTGTGTGTTAAATATGTTATGTTCATAGTTTAGCTTTAGAGAGAGGGTAAAAACTTTACGTTGTTTGTCTTCCCATTAGGTATTATGATGGTTAGGTAGGGTTAAGGTAATTGATTAGATAAACATTACTATGATTATTGTAAATTAACATTGTCATGTTTTGGTGAGTATGTCCTTATAAGTGTGAATAGATTTTTTAATGTTTTTGTGAAGCCTTTGTTAGTTACCTTTACCTGATGATAAGTTTGGACCTTTGTTAATGTCAGCTAGTTTATTCTTGCTTAAGCTGTGTCAGGTTTGTCATTGTATATTATAATTCTTTAGATCTTAGCTATGTTATGTTAGCTTTTTTAATGTGAAAACTTTGTTACGTTAGCATTCTTCGCTGTCTGTATAATAATTACAGCTAGGTTATGGTATAATTTTTGTTAACTATACCCATGTTAATGTAAATTAACCATTTTGTTATGTTAGAGACATGCGTGACCCATGTGTGGATCAAGTTACGTTGTTGGATGTTATGCTTAGTTACTGTTAACTGATGTTAAGTGTGTGAAACTTTGTTAATATTAGCGTTTATTCGTGTGTAAGTTGTGTTCGGTTTGGTCAGTTGTATATTATTTCTTAGTTTCGCATGTTACGCTAACTGTAGCTTTATTGATGGTGGGAAACTTTTTTCGGTTTAGAGTCCATATTCGTTGATCAGTATGATTAATCGAACAGGTTTATGATACATTTTTGCTAAATGTTAGTGTGTCTGGGTAAGATTAAACGTTAATCATGTTAAGAGAATATGGCTTGAAATGTAAGAATAGGGTTTACGTTTTGCAAGGAATGTTAGTTTACTTTACTGGTTTTAAGCTTGACCTTTTTTAATGTTTAACAGTTTATCGTGTGCAAGTTCGTGTTAGGTTTTTGTCTTTTGGTAAATCATTATTTTCTTAGTTTCATGTTACGCCATGTTAGCTTTATTGATGTGGAACCTTTATTACGTTAGCATACTTTCGCTGTTCTGTATGATAATTACACAAGGTTATGGTTGAATTTTTGTAAATATTACCATGTAATGATAAAAATTAACCATGTATGTTAAGGACGACATGCTTGTAATCAAAGTGTGAATAGTTTACGTCTTTGTAATGCTATGTTAGTTACTTTACTGTTTGTTAAGTATAGAACTTTTGCTAATGTTAACAGTTTATTCCTGTTTAAGATGTGTTTAGGTTTTGGCATTGTGGTATATATTCATACGCGTTCAGATGATGCTATGTAGCTTTTTTAATGTGAAACTTTGTTAACGTTAGCAGTTTATTCGTTGATCAGTGTAAAAAAAAAAAATTGTTTTTATGTTATGTTTTATCCAAAAAATGATACTCGAAATGTGACTTGAATCCAAATAGATCATAGATCAAATAGATCATAGTCAATAGATATTGATCATTAGATCATGAGATACGATGGAGCAGGAGGGTGGTTGGATGGTCGGCTTGATTTAACTGATTTGCACTGATTTAAGGGTATGTAAAAACATTCACAATTTTTAGTAAAAAATTGACTTGAAACAAAAAATCAAAAAATTAATAGAATACGACTGGTCAGGAGGGTAGGTTGGGTGGTTTGATTTTACTGATTTACTGCTTTGGGGTATTAAAAACGTAAATTTGTAAGTTATAAACATAAAAAGATTAAGAAATTTTATTTATTTATTTAATTATTTATTTATTTTTTTTCTTGATGGTTCTGAAACCATTATTTTCGAAATCTACAGACCCAATAACATATATAAAGACATCAACATTGTTGTTAAACGAATGTTTATTAACTCAGCACCGCACTGGCTCCAGCACCGGAGCCGGTACCAACTCTGAATCCTCTGACTACGACTCCACCTTCCTCATTCTTCTTTTCCTCCTTCCTCATTCTTCTTCCTTTATTCATCTTCCTTTCTTCTTCCTCTGTTTTGCATTCCATTCATTTCTTCTTTTATTTTCAGGAGGGGACCCCCCTCCGGGGGGTCCCTGGAATCCAAATCAGAATCCGAATCCGACTCCAACTCCGTCTCCGACTCTGAATCCTCTACCCAGCCTCCAAGTTTCATTCTTCTACGATTATTTTAATTTTTAGAGGGGGCAGCGTTCCCCCTTATGGGGGGAAGCAGAGGGACGTAATCTCTTCTCCGACGAGATTACGTCATCATATAGCTCACATCCT
>JABUQX010043034.1:17500-30000 GCA_015478945.1 Trachelipus rathkii
ATGGCATCTCCCCGAATTTTGCAGGGAATGTGCCTCCGTGCTGGACCGACCTCGTTCACTATATTCTTTTATTTCAAAAAGCTAACCACATTGTCCCTCAGTGTTTGGAAAGGGCGCACCGTCCAACACATTCTTCAACTCATTTCAATTCTACTCCATCTTCCTTTACATCTAGAATTCCCTCTCCTCTTTTATCTTTCCTATTATATCCTAGTTGATCTTGATAGTGATTTCCGGGTGGGTCCGCCCAACCTATGTGAAATTTAATTCATTTAACAAACTCAACTTCTACAAAATCTCCCTCTCTAAAACACTCAACTTTTCCTATCTTTTCGACGGTTCTCTCGTGCTCTCCTATTGACTATATACAACATCCTTGGCCTTAAAATAAAACAAAACAATGTTTTTGGAACCACTTAAAAAGTTGTAGGGTGGCCCAAAGAAACAGGGGGGGGGGGGGGGTGGAGTTACTATTTAGACTGCGAGACTTTTCTCCTCTTCTCAGTTACTCCAGATACAAGGGTCTCATCCGCCCTTGTATGAGTACTGCTCTCATAACTCCTAGGGGGGCTCTATGGTCTCACCCGGCTAGTGGACAGGGTCGAGCTCAAAAGCCAAAAAGATTATAAACTAGTCCGTACTTCTCGACTTCTCTTGACCCTTATCTTTGCGGAAGCGATGTTGGTGCTTATATCTCTTTTCTGATAAGGTACCGCAGCGGCAGGTGCTTCGAAGGGAACTTGTCATCGCGTACACACCTTTAGACGCCCTCAGTAACAACTAGGGTGCTGCGTTCTGGCGCACGAGTTTTGTGTGGATATTGGTACATCCAGGCTAGTCGTAGTTGGTGCTTTTCTTTTCTGCCACTCGGTTCTTAGGAAATTTCTCCTTCCATCTTTCTGTTTCCTGCTGATTGGTACACTACATCGTCCCTCAACTTCAAAGCTTCGTCAGTGCTCATCTGCGTAATTTGCGTTAAGTGTGAACTTTTGAGGCGTGCAACCCCCTCCTTGAATAGAGTTTTGCCCGTGAGTGGTGGTGACAATTATATATCAATATATATTATATATATATATATATTATATATATATAATAGGTATATATACTCATTATACTATACATATATATATACTATATATACTATATAAATATATATATATATATATATAATATATATATTATATATATATAATTATAATATATATATTATATAATATATATTTGTATATAAATATTACTATATATATATATATATATCTTAGTTTTTTTTTTTTTTTTGTTTTTTTTTTTTTTTTTTTTTTTCTGTCGTTGCTGCGCGTTCTAGCACTTAGGCCAAGCCTCATATTGCTGCCGCCTAGGCATATTGTCCTAGTTTGCCTAGCGGTAAGAGGGCTCTGCATAGACTTATACCTTGTTCCTATGATAACAAATATAATGAAACTCTGCCAGAGAACTTAAGTGATTACTCTCTTAATCATAACATGGGTAACCAAATGTTATCATTAGAGTATGTATGACATTCAAAGGGTGGCCCCACAACTAATGTTACGCGAAGTTAGTAAGTGTCTCGTTGTTTAAGTGTTTACATCTAACTTATTCTTTCATTAGCACTCTCAAACTTCGTATGTTTAATAACATTAAGTTATTCTTTTGTATTTTTTTATTCAAAATTTTAATATATTGCTTTTAACTATTTTTTTTTCATTTAATTTTATTTATTTCATATTTATCAACAATTTACTTTTTATATATTTTAATTTTTTTTTATTAAAAGCATTAATCCACCTTTACGAGACCATTGAAATGCAGTATACAGGCAGTAACAGCAAGTAAATCAAACTACCGCAAATGCTAGCAAGCAGAGGGGATCATAATAGGCTTTTGTTTTACTGCTTTACTGCTTACTGATTTACTGGCTTTACATAACATATTTTAATATATAATGAGAATATTTTGTTAATAACATTTCTGATATTTACTCAGATCATCTTAATTTATATTATCTCCATTACATAGAAATTAATTTTCAAGAATTTTTGTTAAAATGACTGTTAATTGGTTTTATTAGTTATGATTACTTATTATTATTATATTGATTATTATTAATTCAATTATTATTATTATTATCATTATTATTAATTATTATTATTATTATTATTGTTATTATTTATTGATTTTACTATTATTACTATTATTATTATGTATTACTATTATTATTTATTATTATTATTAAAATTATTATTATTATTATAATTTTATTATTATTAATTATATTTTATTAAATTTTTAGCATAAACAACATTTTTATGAATTTACCATGAAAGATATTATTATTATTATTATTATTATTATTCTTATTATTATTATTATTATTATTATTATTATTATTATTATTATTTATTATTATTATTATTCATTATTATTATTAATATTATCATTTTTCCTCCAGCCTTTTTACCTTGTGAGATTATTTTTTTATATCTTTTAAACCTTTACAGGTATTTTATTCATATCCACACACCACGCACACAAACCCACACTACACGAACACAGCACACCCACAAACACACACCACACCACACACACAGGACAGGGTTTCATTTAAAATATCCACAGTTTAAACATCCAGAATAAGTTTTGTATGACACAACATATGTTATTAAAAAACATTTTAATGTTTTAATTAACGCGCCGTACATTTGTAATGTACTCATGGGCATCAATTAATAATTAGAACAAATTCTTTCAAAGTTTCTTAAAACTTCTAAAATAAATCATTTTATCGTTCGAACTAAGAATTTAATTATTATTATTAACTGTTAATAATTTTTTTTATGAATTTTAGGGTTGAAAATTGGTTAGGATAATTTTTACTAAAATTTTTAATGAAATTTTACGTTAAAAACATACTATTTTACGTACCTCTAATTGTATTAATCAATAAATCGTGATGCGAGACCCCTAGCAACCTCATACCAAGGTATGCCACCCGTTTGTTCTATTCCAGACAATTAACTGCTTAACATGCCATATTAGCAGGGAGGCGACTGAGATGCCATCGCATTAAGTATACAACATAGCAATAAGTTTTCTCTGTTACATAACATGTATTTTATTAAAATCATTCATGTTTTTATTAACAAAAAAAAATTCTTCGCTTTCATATCTGTTATCATCAATGAAAATAAATTTTCACAGTTATTAAATGATTCTGATTTATATAATAAAATATAAATATAATAAATAATAATAAAAGTAATAATAAATAATAATAATATAATAATAAAATAATAATAAAATAAATAATAAAAATAATAATAATAATAATATATATAATATAATAATAATAATAATATAATAATTTAATAATAATAAAAATAATAATAAAATAATAAAAATAATAATAATAATTAATTAATTATTTTATTATTTATGTATATTCATTATTATTATTATTATTATTATTATTATTATTATTATTATTATTCTTATTATTATTATTATTATATTATTATATTATTATTATTATTATATTAATTATTATTATTATTATTCATTATTATCATATGTACATTGAACATCCCACACGAAAAAACCAAACAACGGTACACTCCTACGATACGCGACCTGAATCTCTTTCGTAAAATGTGCTGAAATAAACTACTATTAGGCGCTAAATTATCAGGATATGGCTTTTTAATACCAACGTACTGAATTTCAAACCTAATACCAGGTCAAAAGCTAATTCCAGTATAGACAAGAATCAAAAAATGCAATGTTATTTATATTTTTATAATATATTTCAAACTGAAACATGCTGGATCGGTAGGATCCTTTAAGCAGGTAAGAAGGAAATGCTTTCCTTTCTTGTGAGTGGACGGAGTAAACCTTATCTATATATGGCGTATGTGATTGTTGAAATTATTTTACTCGCTTTGTTGTCTTTAAGGTATGTAAACATGTTTTTTCATATCCTGTTCCTTATCTGTGATTGGATGAAAATTAACTTAGTTCTTTAAACTTTTATTTGAACAAGAGTGTTATATTATCTTTTAGGTCTAAACCTCATTTTAAAATCATAGTCTTTTTAGCTGTTAAGCGGTGCACAAGTTCTCTGAATTTATTAAAAGTGTTCTATTTCACTAAGTGTAATATCATGATTAGCCTTAACAGGTATACCTCAATACAAGACAATTATACAGTGGGAAATCAAGATCCCAGGAGGTAGATTTTCATCTATATTAAGAGAAAACCGCACGGATTTGGATTTTCACTTGTGCTTTGACCTTCACCATAGTATAAGTACGCCAAACGTATTTTCATGAGTATCAGAAGATTCGACTTGTATAATGTAAGAACATTGAAGAGTGCTTACAGAATACTTTAAAGCCGAGCTTTTACTTTAAACTGGTTGAAAGAACGTTAATTAGCCAGAGCGAAGAAACCAATGCCAAAGCCCTTACTCCAGATTTTCTTATAAACATCAAAACATAATTAGTTTGGAAGTTAGATTATGGGAGAGAAATAATAAGAGCAACGTATTTGAAACGTACATGATATGGAGTTACTACATATATGCCTATCACAGATGAAATATATGTAGAAGGTGCGTAAGGAGGGGTGTTATCGCAGATGAAGAAAGACGTCTGTGTTATTAATTAGTAACCGTTATCATTATCAGGTTAATACCAGGAATACTAGCACTTTAGAAACAGCTGATTGCCTGTCCTGGATATCATCCAATCACGCTTTCTGAATTCTATAGATGTACAGAAATTCATCTATCTATTAGAAAAATAATGGTCAAAGAAAGTGATTTATGCAGGGTGATCCAGACTGTAATATACTATGATATTGAGGTGAATTTTACGATATGTGCTATCGGAAGGTATTAGTGAGACACGAAACTAATAATCGATAACGATGATAAATGACTGGAATATTGTAAAAAGATTTTAGAAGCGTTTTTAATCTGAAATTGTCATAAAAGATCATGAGCGAAAAATTTATGTGGTAGTGTTGTATATATATATATATTATATATAGTATATATATAGTATATATATATATATATATATATATAGTTATATATATATATATATATTAATTAACTATACAAATTAAAATATGCACAGTAAATCCTAAAAATAATTCATAAAATGAGTATAATAGTATATATATTATATAATATATTATATATATATTTATATAATAAGATATATATATAGGATATATATATACACTATATTATAATATATAATATATATATAATATATTATATATATAATTTTATAATTAGGTAGTATATATATATATATATATAATTATATATATATATATTATATAGTATATCTATATATATATTATTATAATATTTAACTATTCTTGTATCTATAGTTTATATTCTTGTAACAATTATTTAATGTTAAAAATATTTTGGTCAATGATTATTAAAATTCTAATTATATAGTAAAGTTGTGGAATGTTATTTTACTTTCTATATTATTACTAACAGTATGTGTAAAGAGTTAATGTAAATAAAATATAAAATTTTATGACGTCATGAGCTTAAAGGTAACGTGGGAATTAAAGGTAAAATGATATCAGTAGTGAATTGAACGGTAAAGGTTTAACATCTCTTGTACCGTTATCTATTCTTAAACATTTGTAGCTATGGGATTTTTAATAACATACTGTTCAAAAATGGTTAGTATATTTTTAAACATCCTGGTCCACATGTGCTAATCACACGATGCCGATTTTTCAAACTAGATATCCTTACAACATCGTGACCTTCCAAATATAATATATATATATATATATATATATATATATATATATATATAAATTATATAATATTATTATATATGTATATATATATATATATATATAATAATATATATATTATATATATATATATATATATATATAATATATATATATAATTATTGTCACGTTAATAAGCACAATCCGAGGTTTGGGAACTTGAGCTTCACACTCACGGATCGCTTAAAGACTGAATAAATATCTATTGTAAATTACGGAAGAATTTTTATTTTATCAATTTAATAGTTTATTTATTATTATTCCAATAAGGAAATTAAGTTGGAACTCTTAATCAATTTATTAGCATTAATTATTTTATTCAACAAGGATAATTTGTAGAACTCTAGTATTTAATTTTGTTCAACGTATTGGCTGAATTCTGCGCTAAAAAATCTTTTATAAATTTAACATTAGTTTAGGTATGCAAAATATTTATAATTTTTAATTTGGTAATCTGGATACGTCCGATATATATATATATATATATATATATTATATATATATATATTATATATATATATATATATATATATAATATATCTTATATATATATATAAATACAAGACTAGAACCGACCGCGAGCCAGACCCTGATACATAAACATTATATGATATAATATATATATATATAATATATATTATATTATATATATATATATATATATATTAATTATAATGTTTAAGATTATGTAAAGGGGTTTTTGCCTAATCTCTCGTGTCTTAAATATTATTAAAAATATATAAAGGAGTACTTTTATCTTTTCATCAGAAGCTCACTTCGTTCACCTTGTAATACTTTCTTCAGAATTGAATTGTTAGAACTTATAAGGAATAGATCTTTATCTTACTAAACAGTGAGATCATTAATCCCCTAGACAACAGTATTAGATCTATATTTACAAGAACCCGCAAGAAGCAATCGGCCCTTCTTGACAAATTGGTTGGCCTGTCCGAAAAGTTCTATTTTTCTCCTGACTCTTTGTATAACTATTCTCAACGATGGACCTACAAGCGATAGCCCAATTAGCCAAGGATCTTGGCCTTAAGAACAAAGAAGCTGAAGCTGTAGAGTTCATCAAAGAAAGGGAACGTGCTTTCGCCGAAGAAGCCGGAAAACGCAAAGCTGTTCCATAATCAGGAAAGAAGCAAAATCAAGCAAAGAAAGATGAGGCATGAACACGAGAGTAAGGCTATACATAGACCGTGTAAAAGTGGAATTATAGAAGAAAGTTTCGATCGGAACGTGTTAGAGCAGAAGCGAACGCTGTTAGACGTGAAACAGCGAATGTGTTAGGCGACTATCGCAACGCTGAGCAGTATAAGAAGTCATGAACTGGATACACATCATGTGTATTATATTATAACAAGTCAAAACTTCAACGCGCACATATACAAGAAGCCGGATCGTAGCCTAAGTCATGTGGCTATGTAGAACACACGGGAGTGGGCACCATGTCAGGTCGACCGATCAACGCTAATGTACTGAACCTAATCTAGTATTCCAACGGGCTTACTGAGAAGAAATGAAATCGCGTATATTAAAGATAGAATTGAGTATTATGCTACAGCCTCTAAATGGGATGCCGGCTTGTGGTCATTTTATTTAAGTTCACTCCTTACTGGACGCGCCCTGTCCGTATTTCGTAACCTCCCATCCGAAGATATGACTAACTTTGCTAACCTCAAGCAAGCACTATTAACTGAATATAATACGGAGGAGGATTATCGAATTAAACCTAGGGACGCAAATCCGCAGGAAGATGAAACTCCTCTCGGGAAAGTGGACTCTCTGACTTAGATCCATTAGCATCTCGCACTGACGAATATTTCCAGGCGAGAGGAAGTAAATTGAGTCTCGAACAGAACGATGCCAATACATCATTTCAGCCCCCTCTTAATGACGAGGGCAAAAGAATCATAAGTCAACACGAGGGCCAACAGTTTTATTCTAAGACCTGCGGAGATTGCGGAGAGAGGGGTCATGAACATTAAGACCTGTTATTCATCCCGAGAAGGAAAAGGCAATCTCAAACAAAAAGATGGCAGAAACTACGATCACGATAAAACGTGGAATTTAAGATGTCAGGACCTCAATGAAAGTAAAAGTGCTGTGACACAGTTCACCACCCATCCCCAGGATAAGGTTACTGCCTCCTGTTGTTTAATTAACGAAGAAGTTGACGACGTACGTAATTTCATCCATGATGGCAAAATCACCGTAGAAGGTAAATCTATACCGGTAATATCACAAATCTCGAAAGATGACAGCCAAATGCCCATTGCACATGGAAAAGTAAACGGTCAACGCGTCAACGTTTTAAGGGATACTGGATGCAGTGGTGAAATTATTAAACGCAACCTTGTCGATGAAAGACAGTTCACAGGTAACTTTAGAAAAACGTCACTGATTGACAGTACCTTGAGGATAGAACCGGAAACACATCTTTTTGTTGAAACGCCATTTTATACAGGAGAGGTAGAGGCACTCTGCTTGGATGACGCACTGTACGATCTAACGATTGGAAACATCGAAGGTACCCTCGGACCCGAAGTCATTGACGCTGAAACAAAGGTAGCGGTGGACTCTAAAGATGCTACTAGCAATGATTATGGGAATGAGATAACCAGTGGCAGGAGTATCCAGGGAGACGACCCTGTTATTTGTAACAATGACGAGTCGGTAAAGCCCGCCTGCGCCTTAAACGAGGTGAATCGACAATCCGAACCCATCGGAAGTAGTTTACTTAGATCAAGCACTGATGAAACAAATCCAGATGCTTGTAGCAGGAATGACTCCGCCTTACATCCTTATAATCTTTTTATGACTTTGCTTAAGATTTTCCCAGAAATTAAGGACAAGTTTCTAAAATGGATTGAAAACTGTTTAGAATCAAACTCAGGCAGAGCCGGCATCTGGCATATTCAAAGTGAAGAAAATCGAAACTTAGCTTATGTGTCAGATAGCTTTATTTTAAATCTGGGTGCAGTCATGCACAAATTGGCCTCTCCATTTTCTTCAGTGTCAGATGATGTGAAGAATTTAAAAGTCTTAAAAGTAGATCCTTTTTATTGTAGCTCATATGTAGCAAAGCGTCGAAATGAAATAAAGGGTGTTTATTCTGGCAATCTTTCTAAGCAAACCACTCTTGTACCAATTAATGAAGAAAGAAACTTTGAACTTTCACTTCTTGATGATGTTTTACAGTTTTTAGCTGCGACATCATTGTGGCCTACACAGGTTGCCTTGACTTCCGTTGACGAACGTTTGTCCCCTGAGCTGAGAGAAATTTCTCTGTTAGATTTGTTTGATGACAAACATTCAAAATCACTCGTGCAATTCGTTCCTGAATTTATCGTTGAAAATCTAGTTGAAGGAATCATAGCGGTAAAACGTTATATGGCTGAAGCTTTTACCCAAAGTGGAGAACCCTATATAAAACACTTCATGAACTTCATTATTTCTTTCATGGGTTCTCCTCAATGGATGAACAACCCTCATCTGCGAGCACACTTGGCGGAATGTCTTGAAACTTTAATGCTAAGTGGAAAGGATCATGTTGGATTGGTTTCTGACGTTAGGGAGAGATTGTTTATTGAATATCCTTTGTCTTCACATTTGGTGACTGCCATTATTCATGTGTTCGTAAGCATTGAGATGACAGGTCAGAGCGTTGCATTTGAAGAAAAATTCAATTACAGACGTCCCATGTATGAGATAATGAAATTTCTTTGGAGCATTCCTGACCATAGAAAACAATTTATTGAATTAGCAAATTACGCTTTATCAAGCATTGAGTCGTCCAAGCCACCATTATTCCTTCGTTTTGTTAACCTTTTGATGAATGATGCGATTTTCTTGTTAGATGAAGGATTGTCGTATATGTCTCAAATAAGGGAATACCAAACGGCTGAGGATTCTGGTGAGTGGAATCAATTAACAGAAGAACAAAGAACCGAAAGAGAACAGAATTTGCGTCAAATGGGAAACCTGCCAATGTGGTTAAGACCAATGCCACAGTGCAAACGCCGTAGAAAAGACGAGGAGTTCATCTTGCGTCCCGATTGTTGTCCACCTGAGGAAAGACCCACGAATTCCAAACATAGAATCATACTCACTAGCAGCGATCCTATAAAATCTAAACCGTATGCCTTACCTTATTCGGTTAGACCGCAAATCAAAATGGAAATTCAAGATATGCTGGATTTAGGCATAGTACAGAAGTCAAACTCACCTTACGCTTTCCCCATCGTTATGGTAAAGAAAAAAAAAAGATGGGTCAAACCGGGTATGCGTCGATTATTATAGGAAGTTAAATGATATAACGATTTTTGACCCGGAGCCAACGACCACAGTGGAGGACTTGTTCTTCCATTTTGCTAAGGATAAATTCTTTTCGAAGTTCGATCTTTCGAAAGTGTATTGGCAAATCCGGATTCATAAAGAAGACATTCAGGAAACAGCGTTTGTAATCTATGAAGGACATTACGAGTTCCTTAGGATGCCCTTCGGTTTAGTTAACGCCGGTGCAACACTTACAAGGGTATTAAGGAACGTAATCGGGGATATGCAATTCACAAAATGTTATATTGACGATATCATCGTGCATACCCAAGACTGGAAAACTCACGTTAGAGAGTTGGAGGTCCTGTTTACCCGACTGGGTGATGCCGGATTTACGGTAAAACCCTCCAAATGTGTTATAGGATCAGGAAGCGTAGAGTTCCTTGGCCATAAGTTGAGCTACGGTTATAAGGGTTTACAGAAGGAAAACGTGAAGAAAATTAGTGATGCGATGAGACCTACGACTAAAACAGAGGTAAGATCTTTTCTCGGCCTAACCGGGTATTATAAGGCCTTCGTTCCAAATTATGCATCAATCGCGTGTCCATTATTTGATCTACTCAAAAAAGGGAGCCCTAGAAAGGTTAAGTGGGAGGATAGCCATCAAAAGGCGTTCGAAGTCTTGAAGATCATGCTTACAACTTCCCCTGTTTTACGGCTACCCGATGTGAGTAAAGGATTCGTTATACAAACTGACGCGTCGCAAGAAGCTATAGGCTCTTGTCTCTTGCAAGAGTACGAAGATGGAATATTCCCGGTGGCTTATGCTGGAAGGAGGTTATCCGAAACTGAAAGAAGATGGAGTACTATCGAAAAAGAAGGTTTGGCCATAATTTTTGCCGTAAAAAAATTTGATAATTATATATATGGTAAGGAATTCATCCTACAAACCGACCATCGTCCGCTTGTATATATGCAGAAGGCAAAATTCACGAATTCAAGAGTGATGCGTTGGGCCATGATGTTGCAAGGTGTGAAGTTCACTCTCCAGTCCGTAAACGGGAAAGATAACGTGATAGCCGATTTTTTTATCTCGGCAGGTTAATTAACGACATAGAAGCATCATACCCCAATGTCGTCTTAGAAGGGGGGTGTGTCACGTTACGAGAACGCCGAGGTCGAGAACTTGAGCTTCACCACTCACGATCGGCTAAAAAGACTGCATCAAATATCTATTGTCTAAATTATGGAAGAATTTATTATTTTATCAATTTAATAGTAATATTATTATTATTCAATAAGGATATTAATGTTGGAACTCTTATCAATTTATTAGCATTATTATTATTATTTTCAACAAGGATATTAATGTTAGAACTCTATATATTAATTTTGATCAAGTATTGCTAATTCTGCGCTAAAAATTATTTATAAACTTAACATTAGTTTTGTATGCAAAAATATTATAATTTTATTTGGTAATCTGGATACCGTCCAGATATATATATATAATGTTAAATGTATGGGGCTTTTTGCCTAATCTCTCGTGCTAATAATATCTATTAAAATATTATATTGTCTTTTCATCAGAAGCTCACTTCGTTCACCTTGTAATACTTTCTTCAAAATTGAATCGTTAGAACTTATTAGGAAAAGATCTTTATCTTACTAAACAGTGAGATTATTATTCCCCTAGACAACAGTATTAGATCTTTATTTACAAGAACCCGCAAGAAGCCATCGGCCCTTCTTGACAAATTGGTTGGCCTGTCCGAAAAGTTCTACTTTCTCCTGACTCTTTGCATAAATATTCTCCACGATGGACTTACAAGCCGTATTTCAAATAGCCAAGGATCTTGGTCTTAAGAACAAAGAACATATGTATATATAACTTAATAATAATATATAATAATAATAATAATAATAGCATAACAACTCATATACAACTATAACTGCATAACATATATAACTTTATATTTATAGCAACTTAATAATATGTATATATATATATACTAACAACAATTATATATATATAATAACATATATATATATATATATATATATATATATATATATATATATATATATATATATATATAACCTATAGCAATGAAATTAATAATTACTTAATTTTGTAGGAGCCGGAGCAGCGTCTTTTTTTGCGGCTCCGGCTCCGGCCTCCCTCTCCAGGCCCCCCTAAATAAAAGTAATAAATAATAAATAAATAAATAGAAGTTGGCAACTCAGCCTAAGAAAGCACAAATAGTACCAAAGTTAGTTCCCGTTCTTTAGTTTCTTTTTTTCTTCTTATTTCTTCTTATTGAGTGAGACGTGTTTGTGTACTTTCTGTGTTTTCAATTTTATTTATTATAAGGAAAATTTATATTATATTT
>JABUQX010043035.1:0-7500 GCA_015478945.1 Trachelipus rathkii
AAAAAGAAGAGAGTATATATACTATATATATATATTTATATTTATTATAATATTATATATATATATATACATTATAAATATATTATATAATATATAATACCAACACTCACATTATGAATATTACTGATGTACAATAAAATTTAGGTATAAAAAACTGTTCATCTATCCTGTATTTTTAAAAACAAGCAATGATGGACAAAAGTGAATGCATAATAATAATAATAATACATAATAATATAATAATATAATAATAATAATAATAAATAAAATGATAATAAATAATATACAGAAACAACTTGAAATCTACAAGTTGAAAATATGTGTAATTGGTTATAGTCTACTTGTAATAATCTCTCCTGCTCTCATCCAATTCTCTCTCTCCTCTCTATTCTCTAATGATCTCATCTCTTAATCTCTCTCTTCTCTCTATATCCTCAATCATCCTCTCAATCACTCTTCATCTTTCTCTCTTTGTGATGTTCAGGAAAATTATATATTCTATCTCACTGATACTTACACTACTTTTTAACTAACTAATAATAATAATAATAATTATTTTTTTAATATAATTTAATTATTTTTTATTTTTATAAATAACATTATTATTATTATATTATATATTAGTTGAAGTATTGTAATTATAATAACGAGGTGGGTGAGCGTGTATCTGCATTAATTGTGACGTGTATAAACAACTCCCATGTCTTAGAGACAGGCATCATCTAACGAACGCTCGTGATGCGCCAGCCTGCAGCCTGGCACAAGGTAGTAATAACAGAAGTCGGTTAGGCTATTAAGGGGGGGTTGTGGCAGATAATAATAAAATATATAATAATAATATATAACTAATAATTAATAATAATAATAATAATAATAATATAAATAATGAATAATAATAAATAATAAAGAAAGGGGGTGAGGGGTGTGTCTACATCACACCTCCCATGCGTCGATGACAGCATCAATCAACAACGGTCTCGTGTGGCTAAGCCTACCGGCGCGCAAGTACATGGCGAATGATACAAGCGGGTTAAGGGGCTTAAGGTATTAAATGGATGATAATAATAATAAGTACATAATAATAATAATTAATATAATAATAATAATAATACCATAATCAATAAATAATAATAATTATAATTAATAATAGATAAGGGGGGATGAACAGTCGTGGTAGTAGTTGTAAGTAGTAGTAGTAGTAGTAGTAGTTAGTAGTTGTAATACAATCAGCGGAAGTAGTCAGTAGTAGTAGTAGTTTAATCTGTCATCGTAGTAGTAATAGCTAGTAGTAGTAAGTATAAGTAAGCGAGTAGTAGTAGTAGTTAGTTAGTGTAGTTGTAGTAGTTGTAGTAGCAGTCAGGGCAGTAGTAGTTGTTGTTTAGTAGTAAGTAGTGAGTAGTAGTAGTTTTAATGTCAGCGGCGTTAGTTGTGTGTAGTGTAGTAACGCATCCTAGTCACACTACCCAGTAGTTTGTAATAACAGTCAGGCAGTAGTATAGGAGTAGTAGTAGTAGTAGTTAGTAGTAAGTAGTAGTAGTAGTCAGTAAGTAGTAGTTTTTAGAATAAGTCAGGGTAGTAGTATATATGTATTATATATATTATATATATATATATATATATATTATTATATATTATTATATATATATATATATATACTATATATAATATATATAGTATATATATATCTTAATATATAGTATAGTATATATATATATATATATATATTAAATATTATATATATATATTAAAGTATATATATATATATATATAATATAATAATAATAATATATTATATTTAATATAATATATATAATATATTATAATTATATATATTATTACTATATATATATATATATATATATATATATATATATATATATATATATATATATATATATAAAATAATAATAATAATTAAAATACAATAAGTTTTATTTTGACAAGAGCCCGATCTTTCTTTTAGCCCCTGAGGGTAAGATTAAATCGAAGAAAAAGGTAATCAAGCGCGAAGTCGAAGCTCACCTTTTTTCTCCGATTTAATCTCTTTTGACCACAAAACCTCATTAGCCTAATTCACCTTGAACTCGCAAAGCATGCATGGGGAAAATGGAAATTTTATATTTTATTTCGTGTTTTCAATGTTAAAAATAGCCATCGAGTTCTATTCGTATAAAATTATAAATTTGAAAGAGGACTAAAGGCCGCTTTCAGCACGTCATTACGTTTCGGCCTACCTGACCATCACCGTGCTGAAGCGACCGTGAGGACGAGATTCGAGTTCCATCTCGTCCGAAATTTTATATATCACAAGTGGGGGCTAAGAGAATGGGGGAGTAGGGGTAGAAAAACTCCCTCTCCTCAATGACGCGACAAGACGATGCGAACGAGTGGCGAAAGGCGAACCCGGACCCGGTGGTGGCGGTGGCGAAGGGCGGAAAGCGGATCACGGTGCGAATCCTGCGGGGCCAGGCGGAGCAAAAGAGCGCCTCGCGCGAAAACGCAGGTGTGTGTGTGCGAGAGAGATATCAAAAGGGGGGAGGTAAACAAGTAGGCATGGCAAAACAAGGGGGTAGGGTAACCGAGGGGTGATGGCGGGAGGGGGAGGGATAGGGGTGGGGGGGGGGGGGGAAAGGGGGGGGGGATAGAGAAAAAGGGGGAGGGGTAAATGTATATATGCAACTGTGTGTAATGAACAACTCGTGTAACGTTGATGACTGCGTCATCAACGTACACTCGCCTGTGCGCACTTACGGTGCGCACATATAACTTATGTAGCATAGAATGTGAAGGGGTGGGTAGTAAAAGCTAAGTGGGGGAGGGGTAAATAATAATACAAATATAATAACTATATAATCGATATATACCACTCAATAAACCGTACATAAAAAATACATCGATTGTACAAATCATTTTGTACGCGCGCTACGCGCGCTGGTAATCGTGCAATGTTGCAAATGTTGCAAAGCAACATTTGCAACATTGCAACTCAACATTTGCAACATTTGCAACTGGTCTTCTCGTACTTATTACTACTCAAATTCTTGCCTCCTGGTCAACGTTTTGAGAGAGTTCACATCGACATTGTTGGACCTCTTCCCCCTTCTCATGGCAAGCGATATTATCCCAGCCTGTATTAGGTTAGGTTCAACCCGCTCGTATAGGACCGCAAATAGCTATTCTTCTGCTCTGTTGCTAAACCGTGAATCTATAGGATTAAAGCTTTCTTGTCCATTGGATCTCTCGGTTGGGCATTTCTCTCTCGTCGGTCACACGGATTTTCAAGGTCGCGTTTTTCGAATCCTTTCCATACTAGGAAAGTATATTTGATCGCGCTTTGCATATGGTATCTGAAAGATCCATAACGATCAGATGTTTCCCACAATCATGAAAAGCAATTAGATGAGGTTTCACAGCGGCAGCTTAAAGCTCTTCTCATGACAGTCCACAATCAGAAACACTGGACTGAAGCTCTTCCCTTGGTTATGCTGGGTATACACACGGCCGTTAACGAGTACCGTATAAAAGGTCTTAAATAGGCTTTCTCCTCATATTACTATAATTAACAATAATGCATTGTATTTCTGAATAGTTCTGAAAAGGTTTTACCAGAGATTCCATAATGGCATAATTACTTTTCCTGTAGCTTAGTAACTTAGTAATAACTTATCAACTATAAAATATTTACCAAACATTCCAACAATTTTTCCTCTTTCCCGGTAGCTGTTTGTAGTTTTTGAGCTATGGATTGTGGCTCTTCTAAGGCTGAATACATATATATATAATATAATATGATATATTAAATATATATAATATACATAATATATTATATATATATATATTATATATATATAGCTAATAATCTATACTATATATATAATTATATAAATAGTTTTATTTATTGTATCTATTAATATATTATATAAATATTTATAATGTATACTAATTGTATACTTCAAATTTCACATATTGACACTCAAAGTCTCACACTAAATTGATACTCAAAGTCGCACATTAAATTGACACTCAAAGTCTCACATTAAATTGACACTCAAAGCCTCGCACTCTAAATCTGAAACTCTCTTGAAAATAGGATGTATGTTGGATGTTTGTTACAGTTGATTTGATTAAATGCATATAAAATAAATCTTATACTTTGGCAGTCTTTATCATGGAAAGTTTATGGGAATAATATGTAATTTGAAGTTTCGACTTTTCGCGTTATTACTGATAAATATATATTATCTATATATATATATACTATATATAATATATAGTATATATATAATATTATAATATATATATATAATATATAATATATAATTATA
Source organism: Trachelipus rathkii (assembly GCA_015478945.1). NCBI lineage: Eukaryota > Metazoa > Arthropoda > Malacostraca > Isopoda > Trachelipodidae > Trachelipus > Trachelipus rathkii. The sequence continues at coordinate 4,326 of JABUQX010043035.1, forward strand.
TATAGTATTAGTGGTCCTTATATGTTTGATATTATATTATATAAATATATATATATAATATATATATTAATATATATATATATATCCATAATTATATACCTGATAACATATATATATATATTATAAATATGATATTTTATTAATATACATATATATATAATAATATATAATATATATATATATATATAATAATATATATATATATATAACTATATATTATAGATTAATTTATATATATATATAATAATATATATATATATTATTCTTATCTTTTTCTTTTTCATCTCCAGGATAGGATGTGAGTTCTTGTCATCCTGTCATGACCGGCGAAGCGTCTTTTCTTCGCAGATCATTCCTCTCCGCAGCCATTTGCCTCCTTGTCTTCGTTGCACTCTCATCATTTTTGGTAGCTGAATCTTCCAGGAGAGTCTCCACCGACTCCTCCATCTCTCTCTTCGGTCTTTGCGCCTTTGGTCTTCTCCTCTGGTGTCTTCATATCATCTTCTTTTCGGTATTCCTGTGTTGTGTGGCCATCTCTCCAGCATGTCCCCACATCTGTAAAATCTCCCCACATCCATTCTTCGTATCATCTCACACCATATATTTTTTCTCTAAATTATTTCAGTTCATTATTCTGTACTCTACATACTTTCCATCATCGTTCTTAATCCCATGTTCATCTCCGGCACGGCTTGATTATTCTACTAACTCCTCATCTTTCTGCGTTAGTTGTCTCATTGTTTACCTGTGCGTACAGCATGCGCCGGATGTCAGTATAATCTGTTAGAAACATCACTTTTTTTAAGCATTATTCCGAATTTTTCATCTTTCATCACTGGGGTATATCCGCTTTTCGCATTAACTAATCCATCACTTTTTCCCATTCTTCGTTGTACTTCTCCCCACTTCCTCCTTCTTGTTAAAACATATTCCCGGAGATAATTGCAAGGTATGTTAACCCTCCTTCACTCCCTTTAACCCTCTGCACCACCATCCTCAATGTCCTCCATCATTTTATCCTCGGTTATTGTTAATATCTATCTGGTCGTGTCGTTAGATTCATGCCTCATCTCTTCTGCTTCCCCATTTCCTCCGCAATAACCAGAGATCCACCACCAGCTCTCGAATCGTCTGCCTGTTCTCTCGCTCCAGACAGTGATTAGTCCAAGATTGATCCGCATATGCAATTTAGTGTCCCCTTCAGAATTACTCGCCAGTCTCTCCTCACTTTCCTTATCCAACTTATGTCTAAAATATAATATAACAGCTAGCGTGCAGATAACACCTTCACTGCTTCACTCCTGTTTTCACCTAAAACCATCTATCGTTCTCGCACTCAGTTCTTAACATTACAACTGATTTCTATACATACCTTTCTATTGCCTTCTTTAATCTACCCTCACTCCATAAAATTCTTCTCCATAGCTCTCCAGAGCTTTTTCCTTAGCACTCGCACTAAAATGCATTTCTGCAGGTCATGAACGCACAAAGATAATCTCTGCATAATTCATGCATCTATCTCCGAGACCAGTTCTACTAGTGTGACAAATAAGAGGTTCCGTCGTTCCTCTTCCTCTTCTATACCCCGACTGTCTTCTCTCGAGTCTTCGGGCTCTACCTTCTTCTCTCGCCCTCCTCTCCAGTATCTCTTAATCGTATATTCTTTCGCAGATGTTCATCAGTCAAAATACCTCTATAATTTATTACAGCTTCCTGCATCTCCTAACTTACATTTATAATCGGTTTATTATTGTTTCGCCCCACCTTTCGGCAGATAACCTTTCCTCTCTCACACATGTTCATGCAAATTGATGACCGCACCACAGAATCTACACTCTTTTCCCCACTCACCACGCCTCTCCCGCTCTAATATATATATATATATATATATATATATATATATATATATATATATAATAGTATCATATATTATAATTATATATATAATATTATATATATTATATATATATAGTATATATGATTATTTTTAATTAAACTTTAAATAGTAAATCATCCGCATAAAACCGAAAATTCCTTCATCTACTTTACAGATCCGCATCCGAAAAATCGCCATCCGCTACCTCACCTTTTTAAGATCCGCATCCCGCATAACCAGTGCAAATTTTAACATCCGGTCCATCACTAATATTATAATATATATTAGTGTGGTATGTATGACTTATATATATATTATAGTAAATAATATATATAACAATTATATATATATATATATATAATATATATATATACTATTATATATACTATTATATAACTATTATATACGTAAATTATATATACCACAACGGTATATATTATATTAATATATATATATATATATATTATATATATATTATAGTTATATATTATATATATGTATATATATATATATATATATAGTATATATATATATATATATATATATATATAGTATAAGTGGTAAAAGTTACTTAACGCTCACACGGAACGGGAGGTCGGATCAAAAAAAAATTTCTCACAGGTAGCCTCTATGAACATAAATATGACGTTTTAGGGTCGAATGAAACAAACAAACAAAAAAAGAAAACATATCTTCAAAAACTACAATAGCTACAGAAAAAGGAATACATTTTTGGAATCTGGGTAAAGATTTTAGTAAGGAAATGTAACTAAAAAAAAATATATTGTTAATAATTTATAGTAATATGATTAGAAAGCCTATTTAAGACCTTTTTATACGTTACTCGTTAAAGATAAATAGCTCTAGTATAGTTTTGTTTTGTTTTGTTTAATTTGCTGGTAAAGTATAACCGCACCGAGGCAGGAGTCGGGGTCTCCTGGCTTCCGGGAACTACGGGGTAGGACTACTATTTCCCCCCTGCGGGGAGGGTCTCCGGAACCCCAGCTCTTTGGTATTTGGGTGTCGCGGGGTCCTCCGCCCTCCCCTACGGGGTATGAAACGTCCCCCCCTGTGTTTCCCGTCAGCTCGAGCCCCCTACATTGCCGTTAATACCTTTACAAATAATATGTATATAATTTTCGCTCGGATGAACAGTAAAAAAAAAAAAAAAAATAAAAAAAAAAAAAAAAAAAAAAAAAAAATTCATTTCGACCCTAGAACATCTATTTTTGTATCATAGATTCTACCTGTGAAAATTTTTTTTTGATCCGAGCTCCGTTCCGTGTGGGCGTCTAAGCA
>JABUQX010043035.1:15000-20000 GCA_015478945.1 Trachelipus rathkii
TAATAAAATTTATAATGTAGTTAATGTTGAGTGAAATGGCATCTATATATAAGTAAAGTTCATACAATTTATTTTAATTAGTTTTAATAAGAAAATATAAAATTATAGTACATCAGATATTATACAGTATAATGTACAATTTAAATAACTTAATTCAACTAAATAATAATTATATTTACTAAACTTATTATTGATTAGGTAATAATAGGATATTTTCTAATTTTAATAAAAAAATTAATAATTGAAAGCCAATTTGTGCCTAAAAATTGGATTTTTCTTTCTTAAAAATCAAAAATGATTTTTTCTAAGTAACATAAACAAATTCCCCCAACCCTGATTTAATATTATTGATTTGATAGAATAATTCACTGGGAACAAAATTTTTCTAACTTGTTATATAAATTGTTTCTTTATGTAATTTTTTTATGTATTTTGTATTTTTATAGAATTTTATATTTTTGAAGCTTACATCTAAGACGAAATTAAAAAAAAAAAAAGCGGTTTTTCATTTGTAAAATTGTACAAATTTTTTGTACATTTTTTTTAGCTTTCAAGTGAATGGCGGCAAAACTGGACTTTATGAACAAACCCCAATATAATATTTGGATTCAGCGCAAAAAAATACATAAGAAAGAGTTAAGTATTAAAGACATTAAAATTTGTACTCGGGTGAACAGCTAGGTTCTGACAATTGAGTCAGGTTATTATATATTATTTATTTATTATTATTATTAATATTATTATTATTAATTATTATTATTATTATTATTATTATTATTATTATTATTATTATTATTATTATTATTATTATTATTATTATTATTATTATTATTATTATTATTATTATTATTATTATTATTATTATTATATTATTATGCTGGAAGCAAACAACTTTTTATGCCTTATCATAATTTATAACTGTGTTTATTATTTATTCTTTTGGCGCTTGAATACGAAGAAGTTGCTTTTTAAGAAGTGTCTAAAATATACTAACTTAGGAGCATTAATTTTGAAAACAAACTTCCAATATTTTTTTTTTTGGAATTTTGTTGAATGAAAATCCGTTAAATCTTTTTTATTATTTTTTTATTAAATCAATTTTGAAATATTTCACAGCATATGATATTTCATTTGGGCAAGAATACCTACCCTACAGTATATCCTTACTGTAATATCCCTCCGTAACCCTAACAGTACAACTTACAGCTTTTTGTCCTCTGTACACTTACCCATGTTACAATGAGAATTAGTGTCAATGACTGGACGTGACAGACAAAAAAAATGCGATTTTTAAATTCAGCGCAAACAAAAGTTACAATAAGACATGTATCGGATTATAGACATACAGAAAAGAAATGTTAAAAAATTCTGCATGCTTTTCAGAGTTGGATTAGTCATAAGCTTAATAAATTATGGCGTTTTAGGAATATATTTAGTTCACACTAAACTAGAAAAAGGGGAGGATTGTATTCCTAATCGCAATTGTAAGCAAAACGCCTATACAGTATCGCCAACTTTCTTTTTAAATAAAGAAAACCAAGGATCAAAAAATAAATAGAATTTTTCAATTTTATATTTAAGCTACAATGTTTTGTAATTTCTTGTAAATTTTGTTTTTTTTACTTTGAATTTTATATTTTCAATCTATTTTTCATTTTTTTTAGTTTTAAATATGCAAATATATTTCAAAAAACCATTTATTTAACTATTTCTGAAAGCGGGCGAAGTTTTTATTCGAACAAAAGTTGCATAATGTACGATAAGTCTTTAGACGGTATATACAAATTCTTTGCGATCAAATCCATCAAAATCGCAAAAATTTCGTCTTTTTATAAGTTATATGAAAGAGGTTGTCATGTTTCTGGTGTGGATTGTGTTATAGTAAATTGGTTCAGTTGATTTTATAGTTCACTTGATTTTATATTCGTATTTTTTTATCCGTTTATTTTTAAAAAGTCAATTGGAAGCTTTACTCATTTTCAATCCAAAATCCAGCAATGCTGTCAAAAAAAAAAAAAAAATGCCAATATCATAAATTAATTGGTAGGGACAATATCATTAGACTTTGGGGTTCATATCAACTAAATTCTTACGTTTTTTCTTTGACTCATTATAAATTCTTTAGGTTTTAATTTTTTTACATTTTAGTTTAATTTTTAAAATCTAATGAAAAATATTCCTTTATTATAAGAAAAGGGAAGCATTATATTTTAAAAGATAACATTCCCTTCTTTGTTTAAGGTAAAGTGTAAATTTTAATATATATACCTGTTTTTTGTCTTTGTGGTTGTATAAAGAGGCGGTTCCTTTTGTGTTGTTTTTTGTATTGAAAGAGGTTGTTCAGTTTTTGTGTTTTTGCTTGATTAATGTGGTTGTTGTGTGGTGCGTGTGATATGGTATAGTGATATTAGTGTTTATATATATATATTATATATATTATAATTAGTATTTATATATTATATATATATATATATATATATATATATATATATGAATATATATTCTATATATATATTATTATATATATATAGATATATATTATATATATATACAGTATAATATTATATATATATATATACGTATATATATATATATATATATATATATATATATTTATATACTTATTTATATTATTATATATATATATTTATATATATCTATTATATATTTATACTATCGATCAAATATTAATTGCATCCCTTGCATGTTATGGCAAAAAGTAAACTACAAAGTGGTTGTATTGCGTGTTACGTTCTGTTGTTACATACTGTAGAAAATTATTTAAATATCCAAGATGTAAGTGTTAATATATTTATTTGTTTTTAATTTATTTTCATTAAAATTTTATTGTTTACATAGCTTTATAACACTAGGGCTAGGGTGGTGCAGAAATGCGGCGTGCATGGCATGGCAGACCGCTGCTGAAGCGCTAGCCCCAAAGCGGCGGCTGCCTGCGAGCGGTGCTAGTAATAGCAGTTTACTTGCGCTGCGTGCAGTAAGCTGCATATTCAGAAGAGAGAGAGAGAGAGAGAGAAGAGAGAGAGAGAGAGAGAGTAGGTAGGAGAGAGGAGAGAGAGAGAGAGAGAGAGGGAAGAGAGAGGAGAGAGGGAGAGAGAGAATTTTTTAATCGAAATAAAAAGTCTGTTGAATTGACCAAATAAAATTGTATAAAAAACTTTTAAAAAAATTCATAATTGTCTAAATAAAATTGTTTTTAAAAAAATTTAAAATAAAAAAAATTAAAAAAGTAAAGAACTAAAAATTTATTGAACCTTACAAATGCATATTGATTAAATTTATTTTCTCCTTCTTATCAGGTAAATTTGACTTTTTCATTATTAATAAAACTTCTCCAAAGAACGTTAGAAAAAATTGACATGACCCGACTTTGGGACAAACACAGTATGTATATTTATATATTTCTACTAAAGTTTAAACTTTGCCTCCACTATGAAAAGGTACGTATACCGAATAATAAAAGTAGTTCCACAATTTTAGATTGTGGTAGCTACACCAATTTAGTCATCTGATACAAAATAATTTGAAAAAAAAAATTTATTGTAACATTTTTGTGAAGTTTTTTGCCGTGTAAGGATGTCTATCATAAACAGTGGAATAACGAAGGTCTATATTTTATTATGCCTACTTCTGAGTTGTGGCTAATGTTTTTTGGCCTTCGTTTTTATATATTATGTATTCATTAGGAACTCCTGATAGAAGTGCTACGAAATGTTTACATCCAGACTGTCCTCGTTCGGTCTCAATTCTTCGCCCCTCAGTAATCTCTCTCATTTAATATTTTTTTGATATTCTAAACATTTGCAACTTGCAGGCTGCCACCATTCGTCTTTTTCTTAAAAAAATTTAAACAATGTTCTACCTGTTTTAAACTTGTGGTGTTTTACCTACTTTTTCACCGATTTAAACTTGTGGTGTTTTACCTACTTTTTCACCGTTTTAAACTTGTGGTGTTTTACTTACCGTACTTTTTCATTCATCACTGTTGTGTCTTCTTGAATCCACAATGTAAATAAATAAATATTTATGATATTTCTATATATTATTTATGTTAAACTTCTTGAACCGCCTCATTTTTACATTCTTATACTGAGCTGTCTGAATTCCAATAATCTTTTCATTTTTATAAAGATGTCAACCCAACAGGAAATAATAATAATAATAATAATAATAATAATAATAATAATAATAATAATAATAATAATAATAATAATAATAATAATAATAATAATAATAATAAATAAATAAAAACTTTTCATTTTCCCTAGGTTTTTCTTTTTGGCTGGGATTGTGCCGATTGATATTTTTTTGAATTAATTTTTGAATTATTTGGCTCATTATATATATATATATATATATATATATATTATTTAATATATATATTATTATATTATAATATATATATATATATTTATAATTATATTATATCAATATATATATATATATACTATTATATATATATATGAACTTTTCTGTTTTACACAATGGTCAGCTTTTGACTTTTTTTTTTTTTTTATTAAATTTTTTCATATGATACGAACAATGATTTTCAGTGGTAACGGACAGTGATTAACAGAAATATACAGGACCAGTTACGTTTTTACGGATCCGTAACTTTTTATTTATTTATTTTTTTTTATACTAAAGGAATACCAAGGGTAAATACCGCAAAGGTGCAGGAGTCCGGGGGTTCGCTCGGCACTTCCGGGGAACGACAGGTAGGACTGTTTCCCCCCTCCGGGGAGGGTCCTTCCTGGACCCCCGTCTTTGGTCATTTGGCGTGGTCGCGGGGGTTCTCGCCCCTCCCTACGGGGTATGGAAAACTCCCCGTTCGGCTCAGCCCCAACTTTTTTTTTTATTTATTTTTTTTTTTTATTATTATTATCTATTTTTACATATTTGTAATAAACTTTATACGCTGATTCCAAATACGTAATTGGTTTTTTCTGTAAGTGTCGTACTTTTTGAGTTTTTTTTATGTT
>JABUQX010043035.1:30000-37401 GCA_015478945.1 Trachelipus rathkii
AAACAGTTACAAACCCAACAGCGTACGTTCAAGAGACAAACTGAGGATAGTGAGGCCATTGTGAAGGCAAGCTTTGTTATAGCCTAAAAAATAGCTTCAAAATCAAAACCTTTCACAGATGGTGTATTTATAAAAGAGTTCTTGAAATCTTCTGCAGATATATTATGTCTCAAGCATCTTTGAGTAACTGTTTCCAGAGGAATTGAGGAGTTGGCAGGAAATATAGAAAATTCTCTCAAAGATCGTGCTTCGAAGTTCATTTTTTATTCAATTGCTGTTGATGAGAGCACGGACATGACAGATACAGCTCAGTTGATAGTTTTTATTCGCGGTATTGATGATAATTTTAATATTTATGAAAAGATGGCAGGAATATATCCCATGAAAGGAACTGCAAAACGGTGTGATATATTTGAAAATTTATTAGTAGTTTTAAATCAATTTAATATGAAGTTTGCAAATATATCTGGAGTTATAACTGATGGAGCACCGGCTATGGTTGGTAAACATGAGGTACTTGTTGCTTTGATAAAGAAAAGAAAGAACGTCTTACCCGACATAATGTTATAAATTCGTAATCTTCATTTCTGTAATTCTCTATACAAAGTAATTCGATTTTAGGTAATTTTATTTAATTTGATTTGCTGTTAAAAAAAAAAATATTGTTTTGTATATTTATTTTTTTATTTTCTACTTTTATTATTTAAAACTTTCTATTTTATTAATTTAATTTTATTTTTTATTTAATTATTTTTTTATATAAGTAATTTTTTGAGTTATTTTATTATAAATTTGTCATATCTATATATATATATATATATATATATATATATATATATATATATATATAATATATTATATATATTAAGATATTATTATATATTATATGTTATATATATTAATATATATATATATATATATATATATATATATATATATATATATATATATATATATGATATTATTATAATATATATATATATATATATATATATATATATATTTATATATATAAAAATACATATTTTATATAGAGGTTTAAAGTATATATAAACAATATTAAATATTGTGTAATTTAAAGACACATATTTCATATACTTTCCAATTAAATTAAGTTATGTTTTATAATAATATAATATTTTAATTTCATCATTTCATCTTTATATCAAAATGTCAAAATGTTAGGGATCAAAATTACAAATAATGAATGTTAGAAACAAAATTACTATATAAAAACTAAAGACAAGATTAACATTAACAATGTGAAATTTTTCATTCTCTTTTTATTCCTTTTTGATTTATTTTGGAAATAAAAATTAAATCTTTATCTTTTCTTACTTTCTTGCTCTTTATTTGGTTCTATCTATAAACATTAAAATGTCTATCTATCTATCTATCTATCTATCTATCTATCTATCTATCTATCTATCTATCTATCTATCTATCTATCTATCTATCTACTTACTTATATATCTAATCTATCAATTTAAACGCTCGAAAATGCATTATCCTGCACAAATATTCAGGTTTAAAATTTATTCGTGTTGGACGCGTAATTAAATATGGATGCGTGTTATCGTTTAAGCATCTCCAAATTTCCATTATAATAAAAACAATATATTATAAAGATGTCTGTTTTGCATATTTATATATAACAGCATCAAGGAACAATCATTGTTTCTCCGGGGCAGTGTGCGGGTCTGTCTCGGGTGCGAAAGCTTGCTAGCGAATCAGACCTTGGTCAAGATCACCTCTTGACTGTTTGATGACTGTAAATCGTTTTAGTAGTAGTAGTAGTACTACTACTAATAATAATAATAATAATAATAATAGTAATAATAATAATAGTAGTGGGGTATCCATATTGGATGCCAAATGTTCGCCTATCGGCGAATGTATTTGGCCCTTTTTTCGTGGGAATTTTTTAATACTAATTACCTAAAAGTTTACTATCCAAGTTCAAAAAAGGATTTAAGAGTCAAGTTTTAAATATTATATGAAATAAAAAGAAAAAGAATAATAAGCTTAATATAATAATAATAATAATAATAATAATAATAATAATAATAATAATAAAATAATAGTTGGAAAAACTTAGTCTAATGTACTGAAACTGTATATATAACATTCTCCATCTAATTGCTTACGACAAAGATGGAATAGGGGTTAAGCTGACGGACCTCATGCGTTCAAGCTATCCCATTTGATGGAAGGACGATCGTGCCTCTTCGGTGTATTTCCTAGTATGACTCGTATTAGAGTGGCATATAAACTTAAGCGAAAACGTATTATTATTATTTTATTATTATATTATTATTATTATTATTTATTCATTATATTATTATTATTATTATTATTATTATTCATTATTATTATTATATTATATCAAAATCATCATCATCATAATCACCCACCTTCTTTTCCCAAGACTGGGGATAAGGGGTGCGTAACATATACCGGAAACAGAAAGTAGTAGAAGATATGACGCAAGTCGAAAAGAAAGCCTAGCCTTTACCGCCCCTTTATACCTTTTTGTGAGAACTCCGTGTCGCAGTCAGAAAATCCACCCTAGAGCTTCCGGGACCCGCGACGGACCCCTACTATGGCATCTCATCAATGTGGGGTTCATCCCTTGCCCAGGTGGCACAATCATATCCCCTCACAAAACCGCCATTCACTCCTATTATCCACCTTTCTTTCTCCCTGCCAAATTCACATTTTCTCCTCCAGGCATTCCTTTACTGACTCAATAAAATTTTTCTTGGTCTCCCATCCGGTCGATTCCCATCACACTCACCACTATACATCGCTTAACCAAAACGAACTATCATCCATCCTTTCACATGACCAAAACCATCTCAAACGTACTTTCCATTTATTTTCTCATGTTACCTGTTCTTCTATACAATCACTGTCTGCTAAAACGTTCATTCTCAATTTTCAATTCTCTCACACCTAAGCTCAACCTAAGATTGTCATTTGAGACATTGGTCATTTAGATCTATAACCTTTATTCAGACCATAGTCTACGTACTATATAATTAGCACAGGTCACAACATACCCTCATGTAGACCCTATTATCTATAATTATTTTACATCCACAGAGATTAATTGCACCAGACGCCTTCCTGCCATTCACAACTTTCTTCTACAGTTCTGCATCATTCCTCTATCATCAAGCATGTTTCTAAATATTTTAAATCTCAGAAACTATGTTCCAGCTGCTCAACAATCTAAAATAATTTCATACTTAGGACTGTCTTCACTCACATTACTTAATTATTATTATTATTATTATTATTATTATTATTATTATTATTATTATTATATATTATTATTATTATTATTATTATTATTATTATTATTATTATTATTATTATATTATTATTATATTATTATTATTATCAATTAATTATCATTATTAATTACTATTATTATATTCACCAATCACTGATATAATTCAAAGTACATAGGGCAACTAAAATAAAATAAAATAAAATAAAAATTAGAAGCATATAAATTATAACTTAAAGTAAAAATAAAATAAATTAAAAATAATTCAAATATATAGATACTATACAGCCATATATATATATATATATATATATAATATATAATATATTATATAATATATATTATATATATATATATATATTATAGTATATATTATATATATATATTATATTAATATCTATTTATATATATATTTATATATATATATATAATATATATTTATATATTATATATTATATATATATATATATATATTAATATTATATTATATATATATATATCATAATTATATATATATTATATTATACTATATTATATTATATATATATAATTATATATATATATTATAATATATATAAATATATATATATTATTAGTATATACTATTATATATATATATATATATATGTTATATATATATTATATATATATAAATATATATATATATATTATAATATATATATATATATATATATGATATATAATATTATATATATATAACAATTATATATAGTTGCTTATAGTGTGCGTTAGTGATAGGATGTGTTTGATCGGAGCTCCAATGGGCTGTGTGTCAGTTTTAATATTCGTTTTCGGTTATTTTCTTTTTAATTAAGTGTGTATTGTAAATTGAGTAATACCCTGTCTTAAGTGTTTTTAACTCAGTCTGGTCCTCTTACAGTCATGCTCATCAACTAACTTATAAAGATACGTATTCGTTTTTAATTTTGATTAAGAAGCTTTTTAAGTTTATTTAGATACTTATAGTTAGTTTTTAGGATTGGGCAGTTGAAAGCAATACGTATTTACAAGTTTCATTCTTTATGTTTTTATTTTTTGTTTTTTTTTCCTGGACTGTCTTTTTTAACTTAGATTTTGCGTTACCGCTATTTGAATATCGTTACTTATTAATTTATAACAAGTTTTTTAGCTTTCCACTTTTTTTAGTTCAATAGTATTTTTTTTCTTTTTTTTTGTATGCATTTCCTATGAGAGTGGTGTGAGTGCGCCGAGTGTTTTTTGAATTTCTGGAATTATTCATATTTAGATTTTACCTGTAATATAGGTTTTTAGCGTATTTTAAAATTACGGTTTTAAATTTGAGGTTTTGTCTTACGAATAACTTTCTCCTCGGTTCTCTCCTTTGGTTTTGTTCTGTTTGTTTACTGTCTGTTGTTCTTTTTGTTGTTGTGACTGTGTGTGCTGTATTATGGCGGATTTGCACAGGCGCGGGCTTTCATTTGACTTTACCAACATCCGTGGAATACCACCTCTCTAACTCTAACCCTAATCTTTTGCTCTTGTCTGAGACCAAGATGGCTAAGGATTCATCCTCTAACTCGTTTAAAATATCCCAACTATAACTTATTTCATAATGTCCGTCTGAAGGGTGGAGTATGATGCCCTAATGTAAACACAAAACCCTTCTGTAACACGTCTCGAGAATCTTGAATCTCCAAACTTCGATGTTCTGTGGCTTAAGATCTTTCTTCCTTCTACTACTATACTTGCGCTTCTGCTACTGTTCTCCTAATAGAACAGATTTTCATGCCTTTTTTGATTACCTTACTACTACTCACGAGACTGTTATATCTTCTCAGCCAAATATAGAGGTCCTCTATTTAGGGGATTTCAATGTACACAACACTGAATGGTTGGGGTCTCCTCTCAAACTGATTTAGGTGGGGAGGAAGCCTAATCATGTCAGTATTCCTCAATGATCTGGACAGCTGAATTAAAGAAACCAACCACATTCAGATCGTCCCAACCAATTCTTGAATACTCTTGACCTTATGTTTCACCACTAGTCTTCTTCTAAAATAACAACCTTCGCTCCTACTCCGGTAATCTGCCAAACCTTATACTTCTTATTTCAATACCTTAATCTCCAAACAGCTCCATCCTGCCCTATGCGTTTTTTTTCTGGCACTTTAATCGGGCTTGACTGGGGGGCATTGCGTTGCTTCTACGCTAACTATAATGGAAGTGACTGCTTTGACTCTGAGGACGCTTCGCTTCTGCCGATGAAGTGGGAGCTGTAATCGATGATGGGATGAGCAGGTTCCCCTCTTCGACTAAATCTTTTTCTCCTCAATATCCATGGTTCGATCGTGCTTGGTTCTCTGCCATTCAGTCAGAAACAGTGCGTATCGGGTGTGGAAAAATTCCTCATGCTCGCTATCTACTCTCGCTAATTTTCAATTCAGCTATGAAATCGTTGCCAGGGATACTCTTGAGAGCAAGCGGACTTTCCACTTAAACGAAAGTGCACTGACCTCTTGGTTCTCGCTAACTGACAATCTTTCTGGCCCTCTTGCCAAACTACAACTTTCTGTAAATCATCCTTTCCTCCTGTTTATCGCTCTGATGGTTCTGTTTCCTAATACTCCAACTGAAAAGGCTAATCTCTTCGGCTCCTCGCTCACTCAACCCTGGACGATTCTTGCATTCCTCTTCCTCGTCCTTCTCCTCTAGGTGTCCTAGCTTTTGCCTGTGAATTAACATTTGATCGGGTGGCATGGGATTTTCTGAAATCTATGAACGTAAAGGAAGGCGGGTGGCCTGGAATGGCATTCTCCCCGAGTTTTGGAGGAGTGTGCTTCGTGCTGACACCCGCCCCTCATTCCACTATATTCTTATGCCTCAAACTAGCACTTCCCTCAGTGTTTGGAAAGCGCGCATATGTCCAACCTATTCCGAAAAAAAGAAGTCGCTCTGATCCTTCTAACTATCGACCTATAATCTAACTTTATTCTATCTAAAGATCTTGAACCCCTTTTTCCCTCAAAAACTCTCACTTTAGACATCTGGAAATCTCATTCCTTCTTTCCGATCGCCAGTACGGGCTTTCGGCGCTCAAGGTCTATCTGGCGATATACTTTCCTATTTAAGAGATTTATGGTTTTCCGCCTTAGGAACTACGGGAGACTTGCGTGGTGGCGGTTGACATATCCAAAGCATTTGACCGGTATGGCACGCATCACTGCTCCTCCAAACTCCCCTCCTTTGGGTTTCCTCCTTCTCTTTGGCTTAAGCTTTTTGTCTACTTTCTTCGTCAAATCGCTCATATCGGACAATGTTGTTTGATGGGGCGAACTTTCTTCTTCTTTTCTGTCATAGTGGTGTTTCTCAGGGTTCTCTTCTATCCCCTATTTTATTCCTGCTTTTCATTATGATCTTCTCACCTGCACATCTAATCTCTATCCACTCATATGCAGAGACTCGACCTTTCATTCTTCAACTAATTTCAATTCTGCTCCCCTCTTTTACTTCCAGAATTGTCTCTCGTCTTAACCTTTCCGATTCTAGTCTCGCTGATGATCTGGACAGAATTTCCGGGTGGGTCGTCTCAACCTTGTGAAATTTTAATCTCTTACAACGAACTTATCCAATCTCCCTATTCTAACACACTTCTAACTTTCCTATCTTTCGACGGTTCTCTCTCGTCTCCCTGTTGACAATATAAACATGTTTCTTGGCCTAACATAAACAAAAAAATATTCCTTGGAAACCTCACATCACAACGGTTTGCTAGGCGGCCATCAAGAAACTGGGAGTTTCTGGTTTAAGCTGCGAGCTTTTTTTACTCTTCTCCAGTGTGCTCCAGCTATACAAGGGTCTCATCCGCCCTTGTTTGGAGTACTGGCTCTCATATCTTGGGGGGCTCTGGTTTCACACGGCTTTTGGATAGGGTCGATCAAAGGCCAAAAGGCTAATAAACTGTCCTGTACTTTCTAATTCACTTGACCCTCTTTCGGCGCGATGTCGTGCTTTTTATCTCTTTTTTCTATAGGTACCGTAGCGGAAGGTGCTCGAAGGGAACTTTCCACTGCGTTTTACCACCCCCTTTAACGACGCCAACGAAGCACAAGGGGTCTGTGTCCGGC